>KZ309053.1:457068-470994 GCA_000376725.2 Ladona fulva
AAATTACAGTGCAACGACTGTGACACCATATACATTGGAGAAACTTCCCGCTGTTTACAGATAAGGGCTAAAGAACATCAACACTCTTTCAAAACCAACTCACACACATCACATTTTGCTAAACATCTTTTAGACAATAAGCACCATTCTGACTTTTCAACCACACTTTTACACTGCCAACAAGGAGGCCGCAAATTATTCTACCTCGAACAAATGGAAATAATACAACACATTAAACATAATTACACGCTTTCAAACATGCACCTTTTTCCGAGCCCTTCCCCCCTGCTGTCCACTGCAACCCTACTCCCTCTTCCACCCCCGAATCCCAAACCCTCCAATGCCAACTAATTTTGCTCCTACCTTTTTGTGATTGGTTGTGTATCTTTTCCCTCAAGTATATATACAGGGAACTTTTTGCATATTTGTGCCTGATGATGAACTTGTAGTTCGAAACCGGTCGCCGTTATATTAAAAAACCCTACTGTGGAATTTGGCTAAGTCATTTCTTACCTATCCTAAATGGAATTCCACAAAGTTAAGGCTTCATCGATCGATTTCAATTGAGATCATTGTCTTTGATAACGCCTACCTTAAGAAATATGGAACTTGAGATGTGCAATTCTTACCTTTTCATTCAATTTATCTTTATTTTCTGCTTACCTATGGTTTTTACAATGGATAATTTTGTTAGTAACGGTAAATTTCTCGATATTTCAGTATTTTATGTAAACGGGTGTATTGGTACCAAACTATAACTTTTTTAGAAGGGGAATTGGTGAAATTTTAAGGCCATAATACTTGTCGTGGTAACTAAATCTTTAACTCGCATGCGGTGACCAAGTTTGAAGCTGAAAATTCAAGTTAAGCTTCCATTTAAATCTCTCATCATTAAGTTATTGAAATGTACTCTGATGCAAATACCCTACTAATACTCTTGATTTACTCTAATGCAAATAAAACCTCTCGTATACTTCCTCTTTCAGTTTTAATTTGGCGAATGAGAAGTTTTAATTTCATTATTATGATCTTCCACGAGGTCACGCCTTCATATATCGATTTTATTTACCCATTTAAATTTACTTTGAAAAACAATATAATAAATTAATTTATTTTCGTTTAAAAACGAGTTATTAAGAAAATGGTCGCTATATCTTAAAAAAACTCTCTGGAATTTTAACAGAAACAAAATTCTTTATAATAATCATTTTCTTTTACGTCCAATACGAAAAATTTGTATAAACTGCCATAGATAAATAGAAGAAAATCGCTTTTGCTAGCGTACGTCTTTGGAATAGAATTTACTCACAGGAATGGCATAAATAAACTGTTTCCTTCCTCCATTTTTCCTTGGAGCTCATAAAAGGCGCCATTTGGTCAATATTTTTATACGGAAGGAGCCGATAACCGATAGGGGAAATAGTTCTCGTGGTGTGATTAAGAGGAGGGCTCTCCCTCGGCCCAATTTCGCTAAAGAAGGGAACCGCCCAAAGCGTAGCAAAATAGGAACACTCGGATTACTCTTGTTTCAAATCGCTCCTTTCAAGAAGTCAAGGATCGATTTGGCTTCCTTCGAGAAATCCTTTTAATTCTATAAATAAGCCGAGATAACCGTTCTTTATGAAGTTTCATTTGTACGACGGGGAATTCAGGTTCTCGACTTCGATTGAGGCTGAAACAAACGCTTTGGGATGGTGCCGTTAAGTGATTGATGATAAAGGCCGTTTATTTGAGGGGCCATTGAATTTTCATGAGTTGGGAGCGGTGAACTAACCAACACCGACTGTCCAACTTTTCTTCCGTTCGAAACGTAGAATTTAGAAGTCAGTTTGTTAATCGGAAATAAAAATTTTATTGGAACGAAGTAAATGAATTACAGCCAAACCCATCTTGTGAATGATGTGTCCTATTATACAACTTAAATGGAAGTTTCCATGACTTTTGTTTTCCTTTTCTGTGCTAAATTTGAAATCAGTGAATTGATTCATTGGCGAAAAGTCATATCGAAATGAAAGCAGTGTGAATAAACCGCAGAAATCAAATCGAATTGATGGAGTAATAAAATTCAGCCGGTGTATGAAAAACATAAATCAAATCAATGAAAAAGGCTCCCGGGAGGAAATCGCAAACAAGAATTAATCAGAATTCGACGATTCGGCATTAGAGCTTCGAATAACGCTTGGCTAAAATCTTCTCTCGAATATGTGACTGTAATTACATAACGATCTGGGAATTTGAGGTCATCAGGATTGCGATATTTTCCTATTTTATTATTTTTCCCGATCATATGTGTGTTTATGTTAAATAAATATTTTGCCTCAAACCGAGAAAGGATGACAGTGGGCTGTTGACAATTCTGTTGGGCGAAGCAAACTGTATATATTCTTTGAAATAACAACCCATTTATATATGTATGACATCCAGTTCATTTCATTGCGGAAAACAAAATCTCTGCTTTTTGGTCTCATTTACGTGATATATATATATATAAGGGTCGTGATTTCGCAGTTGATTTTTATTGCACCAATCCATGTAGTAATGTAATAAAGTTTAATTATTCCTTTTCTTTAAATTGATTTCAATGGCTTTATCCTCTATAATTACGACGAACATTAATATGTGTATTATTCATTCAATTATATTCAATAATATTGAGGTACACTAAAAATCGCTGGCAATTCATAAAATACAGAATTTTATCACGCACTGGATCTTAATCTGAAAATTTTTTTGCTCAGTTTCTTGGTGGAAGTATGAGAAACCTTTTTCTAGTGGAAGATTCTATTTCATATAATAATCTCTTCTCACTCCAGCTAAAAACGTTTTTCATTAGTGAGTGATTTGCTTTGTACCATAGCCTTATTTTATATTGATGATACATTTATGTATAGTTTGCATTTGAATGACCAGGGAGATACTTTAACTTTGTATTTCTTTCTATTTCTCAGGCCGTTGAAGAGACTGGAGAAGCTGCTGCTGGATGGTAACCGGCTTTCAGTGGTCCTCGATGGTGCCTTTGGCGGCCCACGTCTCACCACTCTCTCCCTCGCCCGCAACCGCCTCGCCAAACTCGCCCCCGGAGCTTTTACGGAGAACCCCGTCCTCCTGGAACTAGACATATCCGATAACCGTCTGGAAAGGATCGAACCAATGGTGCTCAACCCTCTCTCCCCAACACTCACCGCCTTCCACATCTCTGGCAACCCCTTCTCCCCCGACTACATCCCCTTCATCCTCGAACCTTTGCTTCCAAGACTTCAGGTTCTCTCCATAGCTCGCCTGGGACTGCGATCCATGCCTACTCTCACTGGAGCTCCGGCACTGAGGATCCTCAACGTCTCCGGCAACGCCCTCTCACGGCCCCCGCTAACCCTCGTCTCCTCCCTCAACTCCATCCGGGTCTTGGACCTCTCCAGCAACGCCATGAGGGGTCTAGACACTTCTGCTATCCGTCGCCTGGATAACTCCCTTCACAGGTCTCAGAGGAGCCAGGTTCAACCAGAGATCCGTTTGGGAGGAAACCCGTGGACGTGCGACAGATGCAACGCAGCAATGGTCAGGTGGTCCAACAACAGCGACCTGGTGACTCGCGCTTGCGACTCCCCCTTCGGCCCATCCTGCCCCATCTGCTACGCTCCCAGGAGTCTTGCCGGTAGAAGAATGAGCGTATTGGATCCAGAAACGCTTCCGGGATGTGGGGAGGGCTATGATGGTGGAGAAGGTCCTGGAGCTCTTCTGGAAGGAGGAGTGGCAGCGAGGGCAGGACTGGTTGCTGCCTCTGCAGCCGCTGCTGGACTTGCCCTCCTTCTGTTGACCGCTGGGATAGCTGCGTGTGCCTGCAGGAGGAGGCACGCCGCTCACTACTACACGAGGGAGGACAAGAGGGGGCCATTGGGAGGAGAGCAAGAAGAGGACGATGACGACGGAGGTTGGGGCGCCGAAGATTGCTTGAACGGCGGTGACGTGAAAAAGGGTTGGTCTCCGCAGAGGAACGGCAAGGCTCCCATGAGCACCCCAAACCACCACCCGGACGGAAAGCACGTATCGATAGCCACCATCGACGAGATAACGAGAGACCCGGAGCTGGGGGCGGCCCTGACGGCCAGGGCGGCTGCAGTGGCCGGCAACGGCGGTGCCTGAAAGGCCAAATCGCCAAATTCTCTTGAAATCGTTCCAGCGCCAAAGTTTGAGAGTGGTTTCGTTCTCCATTGTGGGTGTGTCCCCGTGAACGAGTGATTGTGTGTGCACAAGTGCATGTGTGTGTGCGCCCATTTTGTTTGGATACCCATTCCATTGCCCCAGGGCTTCCCTGTCCAATTTTCGTGGACGGAATCTTTTATCCCTCTCATTAAAATTATCGAGGACCATGAAACAATCTCTTGGATCGAAACAGTCGAAGACTTTTTAGCCAGGAAAATATGGAAAAAGTATCTCTCGGTGTTCAGAAACACTTTGAAAAAAATAATGCACTCCATTGCTTGACAAGGAATCAAAAGAATCATCATGTAGATAGTTCTATATATACATATATTACACAAATAAGTATAAATGTCTTATTAACGTCGTTGTGCGTCTAAGTAATTTTATTCGAGCTTTAAGAAGCGTGAGTGTTTTTTATTGACTTTAGTTTACCTTCGCGAGTGACTGATAGTTTTACTTTAACTCGACGCTGGACAACGCATTTCGCTCACGTGTGCTTCGTGCTGAATTCCGCTTTCCCTTGTATACTCGTAATGTAGCCATTGGATGTGTGTGGCGATAAAGCCGAATTGACAACTCGAGCCCATCTGTTTCCCAGCTGGATTATCAACACGAGTCCGCATCGGAATGAAGACGAAAACGTCACTTTTGAAGGGAAACTTAGTTAACGCTCTATCGTGGCGCCATGGCGAATGAATTATTCAACCCATCGATCATTTGCTTCCCTCGCAGAAGTATGCATAAACAGGCGGTGCCGATTTTTCTGCGGAGTCATCTGAGAACTTTTGGAGTGGTGTGGGGATGATCAATGCACCATCTGGAGGAGGAAGTAAATGGCATAAAATTATCCAACAAATCCTCTTGATAAACGGTCGCTTCGAAGGAAATGATCTTGTGGCGTTGTTTATATTGAACCATTAAATGGGTGTGAATTTGAAGGTCGGAGTTTCATTCTTTCATTTTGATTTTATATTAGGTGAAAATCGTAAAGAGGAAGTGTATTAAGTTCAGTGATGGGTTCTGAAAGAAATGAGAAAAGTTCTGATTTTAAGTCTTTTCTCAGATTTGTTTTAACTTAGGTAAGGAGTCAATTACTTTCGTCTTGAAATACAAGGAAATATTACGGATACTTGCTGCTTTTCCGCCGCTTAGAAAGTCGGATAGGTAATCATGACATCCAGTTGTTGTTAATCATCACCAAGTAGTTCACATTCCAAACGAATACTGCCGTTTAGAGTAACTGCCAGTCGTAAAGACTAATCTTCGTGGAATGGAGCGAGGTATCATTCCGCGGACGGAGTGACATTTCGCTCTCTTATCGAAAGTGGATTCTGCGTATTCCATAAAAAATCGTCGGAGGAAGTGAAGCGGAGACGAGGAAACAAGTTCCACACGCGAAAGCGCCGCTCCTTTAATTCACCCCTTTCGCCTTTGGGAGAAAAAGAGGCTTCCAAAAAGGCATTCCCTCCGCAAGGCGCGGGAGTCCCACGGATTCAATCTGCGTATCGCTGAGGGAATGGCTCACGTACGCAGAAATGTCTTTTTCTCCTCTGGTTTCGGATGGAAGACGTGCCAAGGCGTCCGAATGGAATCGGAAATCGCGAAATCGAACGGTTGAAAAACTCTGTTTTCCCATTGATACCGAACGAGGAGGAGAGTTCTTTAACGTAACATGCAAAGAGTGCGGTGTTGAGACGCATGTTCAGGGCATTAGTGATGGCTTCATCGCGTGCCCTTAGTCAGTGGGCGCGGCTTTAGGATTGAGAGATGATTCCCTCGGAGAGCTCCTTTTTACACGAGATTGGCTTATTATCGGACGGGGCGTCGAAGGAATGAGCAATGAATAGAAATCTGTTAGTCTTCCCTTTCTAAAGAAAGAGAGAAGGAAAAATGCCGATCGAAGAGGAGCATTCTTTTGCAAAGAGTGCGGTGTTGTACATTTGGCTCTCTTTCTTTCTTTGATAGTCGAGTCAGCGACTACGGAATGAGTTCTTCAAAGCAAAAGTTCCACGGATACACCTCCGCCACTCGCAATTTGAGCGCCTTCCTTTAATTTAAGTTCGCAAATCGACGATTCGCAGTAACACAGACAAGTTTCATTTATCAGTTCAACCACCGGAGAAGATAGATTTCCTCCTCTCATGTTTCACCAATTGGAGTACTTCTATTGAGAGAAAGATCTGTGCGAGGGCTTGGGATTAAATCAATGAATTCGCGGTACGATCTTCCGGGGCAAGAAAGGTCACACCGAGTGATATTTCTTGCTTGCTCTCTTCCGCTTGCCAATTGCCCTCTATGGTATCTCTGTTAATACATCATCCAAATCAGCCTCGAGTGCTCTTTCTTCTTTGCTCGGAAGACATTGTCATGCTTTACTGCACCATCTGTTCTCCTCCATTCTCTCATCAAACGTTCAATGCTATAAAATATTCATTACGTTCCCACTGTTTACCAAATTGCTTAGTTTTAGGAATAAAAAATATGAATCCTCCGCAACGTCGCTTTTGCAAGAAATAAGTCAAGGGATGACTTTACTCGCAAGATGTTTGTTTTTACTTGTTGAAGAATTATTTTAGCTGCGTCTTATATTTGAGTTGATTGGCATTCAACTATCGCTGTGGTTCCCAATTATGGCGTTTATCTATAAAACGCCCACCATTTTCCAGCGAAAGGAATAAGAATAATGACATTATTATTTATAATAACGACTAAGATTATTATGCGTATTATTCGTTCATTTACATTAATATTTTGGCAGTCAGACTAAATAATAAATCGCTGACTGATTCTTAAAATACAGAATTTTGTTACGCGCTAGATCTCAGTCTGAAAGTGTTTTTACTCATTATATTAATTTTTTCTTGCGATACCAGGGTAATATAAAAAACATTTGAATGGATTTTAAAGCTATTTTTTATGATTCAAAGTGTCTTCGATAGTGAAATCGTTTATGGGAATCAGAAGGGGGAAAACCTGAACTACGGATTTACAGGCTGCATTTTCAACATTTCGAAACCAAAGGGTCGTTGCAAAACTTCGATTCCGTATATTGCATTTAGCCTTGAATTCCGCCATGTAAATCTCGATGGAGCCCCTATGGACAACACGGGCGGATATATAATTCACGTTGGAAATGCACTCCGTGGAAATGACGTAGATGAACTCGATCCCCTATCATCAAAATCTCGTTCGCTCTATAAAGGGCCAAAACTCCGCTCCAAGGATTTACTTCAAAATACAAGAGCAAGTTGCGCGTAAAAGCTCCGGATAATGGAAGTTGGCCATGTACGGGTGCAAAGAGACCGTGAAAACTCGGTTGGGAGGAACGCACCAATAGCATGGCGAGATGAAAGCCATGGAGAGAAGTGCTCTCTTCGGACGCTCTTTCGCGTGGATCGACGTAAATACGACGTTCTTGAGGCATAATTTAAACGAGTGGGCGGGTTCGCCTCTCATATCGGCCCCACAGATATGGCGGTCATCTTTCTGATGGCGCCCCTCTCACAAACGACCCCTCCGTAATCGACCGCAATTTCAATCCGACGCCCCCGGAGAGAGCGGTGATTTGCCCCAATCATTCACCGCCTCCTTCGACTCGGACCCTTCCTCGTTCCCATCCCGTATATTATGTTCAAAGACCTTGTTACGCGTTGAAGGGAGACCAATGGGACGGGGAGGAAAAGAAAACTCAACACTGAATAAGAAGGTATTGGGAAAGTTTGGGCTGGTAAACAGTGGAGATAACGAAGGTTAGTGAATAGGTGACGCCGATATCAGAGGGACTACGTAAAGAAATGATTTGCTGAGGATCGGAAGTGATATAGAGAAGGGATGCGTTAGACTTGGAAAGGGAAGATGGAGAAGGGAATGGGAAAGGATGGAGGTGTATGGGGAAGGATGGAATATATGGGAAGTGTCCGGGTAAAGATATGAAAGGAGAAGCAGATAATCTGGAAAAGGTTGGAATTGTCTCGATGAAGGCGCAGGCAAAGGAAAGAAAGGGGAATATGAAGAGAGAACCTCTCAGAGTAAGAAGAGGAGTGAAGTAGACTTTTCTATTCAAACCCATGGTTATTGGTCCTTGTGTTCCAGGGTCCATTTAAATCTAGAACATAATTACCACGATTCAACTTTATTTGTTGCTTTTTAGCTGAAGTAAGCGTATTTTTATGAAATATTTCGGTCATTCTTATGATGAAATTCTTATCGAAATATCTTTAAATTTTATTCGTTGTAATATTGGAGAATTGAATATTTTGCTCTTCGACAGAAGCCAAAGATCGCCCAAAAGCGCGGAACAGAGCACTTTTTCCTCGATTGAGAACGAACATCCATTTGTGGAAAACATCCGGTAATGGGACCTTGATGAGGATTCTAATGAATAGTGCTTGTTTCATCGGGAATAGATGAAAGTGGAGGAATGGATGAATATGCGATAATGAGTGGGGGATGAATCCGAGAGATGACCAAGAGAGAACGATCGGAGGGCATAACGGAAAGAGCGGACGAAAACTACTGGAAAAAGAAAAAAGTAGAAGCATGGAAATAGAAGCTCATATGAGATAAAGACGGGGAAATGAACGGGTAGACGAGCCGCAAAGCGGTAAACATAAAAACCATCCTTTTGTGAAGAATCCTCTTCAGAATCGATATCACCGAACGATCGACCAACTGGAGCTCATTTTATTTCCTTCGATCCTTTTTTGAAGACGGCCGATGTGTGCTTTTATCCGATGGCCATCTCATTTCCCATTTACCGATGTAACGATGGCCGCGACCGCGCGATGGCCAACTCTAGGTACGGATGAGCCCCCTTTTCAGTTTGACCTTCTTTTCGATGGACTCCAAGTGGTAGAGAAAACTCATCACATGGGGAACCACCATTTTAGATGGGATCAGTTCTTTTCCTCGTTTCTGGAACTAAAAATTTATTTTCCCATCTAAAACCATCATCCCTGGCGTGAGGCGTCAACTTAAATTTATCACCGAATTCATGCATCAAGTCGCATAAAATTTAATATGTGATACGAAATTTTTAATCAGTAAACAGTATCACCCAATAGCGCGGTATTTGATCGAGGAAACTTTACTTTTCGCCCGTCTGTAATGGGAGTGTTGTCACAGAGACATGTGCGCTTAATATGAAGTGCCTGATTTTTTCATGCGGGGTATATATTCATCCCATTCCGTTGTCCCGTTTTTATTTTGCCAACGGCATATCTCAGTAATACGTTCGTGGAAATCGCCTCTTTGAAACTGCATTCTTTGCAATTTAGATTTGAAGGTATTCGCTTACATTCGAAACACTCTGCACCTGCGTTTCCTTCCTTTTAATATTGCTTCTAATTATTTTTTCTTGGAGTAATACTGCATCCAGATTAAACTCTTTCAGTGAGCTCTGTCCTGAGATAGAAATACTTCGTCAGCTTTGCTTTCTTACTTCAATTTACCGATCATTTCATAACATTTGTTCGTATGAACTTAATTTCGGGAAAGCCACGTTATCTCTCCATGCTAAATATTTCGAAAATTATACATTAATTTCATTGGAAATATGGAACCGGTTCCAAATTACCCCCATTACATCTCAAACACGGTCAGTAGATTATCACATCCAAACTGGTTGCGACTTCTCCGGATAAAATTAAGTAGTAGCTTGGGTTTTTTTCTTCCGATTTCTTCACGCCTCACTGTATTCCAGTTGGCGCCTTTAAAAAATTGCTTTCCATCATTTTCCTATTTACAGCTGTAATCTTTCTAATGAGTTTATAGAGGCAGATTTTTTATGGAAATCTTAAGGATTCTTTCCTCAAATTTATACCGAGCTAGTTTATTCATAATACGTTTCTTTGAGTGCATAAGTAATTCCAAATTAACTGCGAGCACAAATTTTCCTTATTTCTACACATACTGAAAACGGAGCGTGGGGATTTCATTCAGCATGTCTTTGGAGCTGTGCTCAAACAATAAGTAGAAACACAAAACGTGTAACATATGCATAACTATGTTGTGATTTATCTTTAAGGATGTCAAAAGTGTTTCGTTTTACATAATTTTCTCCGTATCGAGTCTCACGATAGCCAAAACCATCTCAATATGTTGCATTTTACAAAGCGTGCAGTTGATATTCAAAATTCACTTCTAAGACCTAACTTCGTGCGTCTCTTTAGAAATTTCGAGAAACATCGATCTTGATTTTAGGGTAGGGAAATTCCTCCCCGGCACTTGTATCTAACCAGTGTTTTATCATTTTCTTAATCGGCTGGAAACGCGATCCACCTTTTTTCCTTGGTCCATTAATAGATTTCCTCACGATACCCACTCCCGTTGGTAATCAAAGGTCTCCAGATCTAAAAGAAGGCGCGTGTTAACGTGTTACAACAGAAACCACACCCAAAAGAGTATCAGATGAACAAAGCAAAGGCGATTGAATGGCACTCCTCTCGACACAGCTCTGTCCGCATAGCAACGCCTTGGAGGAGTAATTTTTCCGACACTCGGGAGCGCTTAAAGGAGAACATATAGAGAGAAAAAGAAGGGTCGGCAGGAGCAAATAAGAGGGAGGAGAAAAAAAGCCGACTTAATGAACGGTTTAGCGCAGAGGAAGGAAAGATCGAGAGCGTGTTGCTGGAAGTGGTTTTCGCAGGGTGCAAATTGGCTTTTAACCGCGTAGGTGCTTTGGGATCCCGAGGCAGTCAGCTGATCAGAGGGGCGGGCCACAAAGATCGGTGGGACAGAATGGAAGTTGAGTTATAAAAGACGTCCTGTGTCGCGTTCCAATAGTAATGAGAAAACCTCTTCTCTACCAATTACCAATTCAAAGGCGGGAGAGGCTTTTATGGAGGCCTGCGGAGGATGTCCTATATCAACGGCTCACGACCTTTTTTTTTGGTCGCTGTATCCCCCGTCTCTCAGAACACGAGTTACTTATGTATTGCTCGTGGAGTATTTTCTGAAGGGAATTTCGAATTTTACAGTACATACACTGGAATTGATACGGGAGAGTTTCCTGATGCTCTTTTAAACGCCTAAAGAAGGGAAATAAAAGACAAGGAGGTTTCTATTTGGACTATTTACCACCGCATATGAGCGTTTTATGCGTACATTTTACGTTACTCTCAACGGAAGCATTTCTTTTTTATGCCATATTTTCTATTGACACCGCTTTACTTTCTATGCCTTTCCGCAATTTTAAGTTGAATTCTAAGAAGGTAGTTTTCTACATTTACATAAAGCTTACCCAATAACATGGGCTGAAATTTAGAGGAGAATTCTGCGATTTCGGGAGATTTCGTTTTCCTGGCAATCACACGCACAACATAGACTTAAAATTTTAAAAATTCTACGGTGCTGACGTTTCCTATCCTTCGAATCCATAGCTTTTCTTTGATTTATGCCAATGAGTTTCTTTGTTGACAGGTACCCTGCTCTTACACACGAAATGATGAAGGAAAGAGACATTGAATCTTTAACATTTTCATTCGACATCTTAGAGATTTATTCTGTACGTTGGTGCGAAACAAGAGTGGAACAGTTCGAAAATTCTCTTCGATTGGTCATCGGAGGAATATCTATAGAAGAAAGGAAGATAGTTTTGCAGGAAGGAGCTATTGGGCATAATGTTATCAGAATATGAAAGGAGAAAGTGTAGGATACTAAAGCATAATTTTCATCACGAAGATTTCGATGCTGCCGAACATCGGTGGCAATGATGCATTTTTGGCAAAATGTAGTTTAAAATTTTAATTTAATTTTTCTTTGGTTCAGAAAATGTAAGGAATAATTTGCTATACATTATCAACTGAGAAGTGTATGAGATGAGAAATGAAAAATCAAAAGCATCCTGATAACCATCAAACTCGTATTTCATTCGTTCGATATTAAAACGCTAAAATTTGTGACGACTTTCTGGCTTTGTTTGAGTCTTTCATATTCTCGCATCTCTCGAATGTTATGAAAGGCACTTGACATGTTCCCTGCGAATTGGGCCGAGCGGATGTCACGGTCGAGAGTCTATTTTGAAAACATCTTGTAATCCCTTCTGCGTTATTGAACGCAGAAACACAACATATCCCTTGTAATTCCTGGATTGGGCTTCCCTCAGCCCACAAATGTGAACATGTACTCCAGTTTGGTGAAACTTTGTCCTGTGCGTAAGGGCGGAGGGTTTCGATGAGCGGAATTGGGACCTTTAGGGAGGCCTCGGGACATAAATGAGGAATGGAGAATGTTGGAGAGGACGGAAGAGAGGGAGGTTTTATGGAGAGAGGGAAGGAAAATCGTGCCGCTCACAAGGCCCGGGAGCGGAAGGATATGAGATGATTTTCGATCTGGACCAAGTTTCGTGGTGTTGATCTTCCCAGGGATCCGGAAGATTATGCGGAAGATTCTGAGTGGATGTGGCGTACGGCAAGTTTTCGATTGTCATCGGTGACGCTATTTTTTAAAGCAGAATTGGAGAGAGTGAGAGAGAACTCCTAGTTTAAAAGTTATTAGCAGAGGATGGAACTCGAAATATATTCGGAGGAGACTTTTGCTGAAGGAAGATCAGTTTTCCTGTTTGAAGGCTGTTAAGTTTACGTGTGCGACGGTGTCGGGAATTCCTAGTTTGGATGGTATTAGGAAAGTTTGGATTTGCGTGCTACTTCACATTCGGCTCGGATTCCAAAGGATAGAAATGTTATAGGAATAGCCGAGAACTGAATTTTCAAACGAAATCGTCTCGAGTTGAATGATGTAAGGAAGGAAGGAAACTGGTCTTAAAGCGGGTTTATGGTTAACTGCTATCGAGTCAGGGTAAAGGAAGTATAGTTTAATGTCAGGTAGTTCTGTATTCCTGGTCCTTTAGCGGTGTAATATCGCAGATGGTTTACATGTGGAGCAATCACAGAAATGCCGATGTTCAAATTATATAAAAACTTTAACAAGTGGCAAAGTCGACCTTTCTCTAACATGTAAAACTTCCGCTAAACTCGAGCCGAGGATTTCAAAGATGGAGGAATATTGCGTCGAATCAAAATTAGCCGCGGGTTGCTTTGCTGTTTCATCAAATGAAGATTAATTGTCCTGATTAATCAGTCGGAGCGCAATTAACATTTTTAGAATACCGATTAAAATAAAAGGAGCCGCATCGTCGTCCTTCATTGCACGAGAATTTGATCCCATTTTTAAGGAAAAACTCTCCCATTTAGCGAACTGCCGATGGCCGGGCTTTTGCACTCCTCTGCCATTTGGGTCCAATTCTACGTCTGCACCTTCATTTTTACCTCCGCTGCTGCCAACCTCCGGCAATTGATACGAAATATTGACTGTCCGACTGCTTTGCGCTTCTCAATGTATGTCTTTTAGATTATGTCAAATTATCGTGAGTGGTATTCTTTTCAGACTTTGTGGCATATATGAGTTTCGAGGTTCGTTAGCTCGGTAACCAATAGTGGCCTTACACCGAAATTTAAAGGTATTTCGAAAGAAAATTGAAAGCTTCGAAACTCTTCTCAAGTAAATATAGTTGTTTTCAAATTATCGGAGATCTTACTTAACACATTCGCTGTCGATTAATTGAGAGCATTTCGAGCGGTAAAATTGTCGCAGTGAACGTGATAAACCTTAAGGAGATAAAGCCACGGCAGAGAATTTGGCATAAAATGAAAGACGTATTCTGTCCGAATTCTTAGGTAAAAAGGTGTAGTGCACTAATTCCTACATTTTGAGAATTGATATATATAT
>KZ309053.1:479966-494935 GCA_000376725.2 Ladona fulva
GACTTGACCGAAAAGACCTTACCATTATAAAAGAGTCTTCATGCTTTCGCCGAGGTAAACATTGCGCTAAGAGGACAATGTTTGTCTCTAAGAAGTGTAATATTCCTCTTCACCCCGAATGTTTCCATGTTCAATAACTATATTTTTAATTGTAAATAGTAATAACTTTAATTGTGCAATATATGTAAGACAACTGTAATTTTGCAAGAAATTAGCTGAGATGCACGAACCATTATATTTACATAAAATTATATCAAAAAACTTTGTATGTTATAGAAATATAAGTAATGTCTTTGTTATAAATTTATAAATTTGTGACTTTTGCAATGCAATTGCTTTGTAATTTCTCGTTGTTAAGTAAATGTACTTATCAGAATATATTTAAAAGAAAAGAAACCGGATTTCATTCACTTAAATTTCTTCGATCTAATATAATCTATATTAAAGGCGATTTTTCCATAGTAACCCATTCTGCCAAGTGGCAACTTTTGTTGCCATCAAAAATCACTTTGTATAGATTATAAAAAGGGTTTAATACAAAATACCGTTAAATAACAAAAAAAGTTTTGGGCATTAATGGGTTAAACTGGAGCAAACATGTCCGAAAAAGCTGCAGTAAAGCAACTAGAATTCGCAGTTTTACAGAGCGCATTGTTGGTAGATGCGATGAGAAGGTTAGAGAGCGATGTTATTTCACCTTAGTCAGTCCCCATCTGGAATATGCGGCGAGTATATGGGATCCAGCGGATGAAACGAATTCTCGCTAACTCGAGAAAGTGCAGCGCAAGGCGATACGATTTGTTAAAAAGTGTTACGGTAGAAAAGTAAGCGTTACGTAAATGCTCACTGACGCAGGTTGGGAATCCTTGAGAGAAAGGAGATTAGAAGCTAGGTTGCGATTGCTTGCTAAATTCAGAGAAAGTACATTTGCAGAAGACGTAAATGATATTATGCGACCTCCTTCTTCTACTTCAACAAATCCGACAAAGCGCGAAAAATAAGAGAAATAGATGCGCGGACAAGTCGTTTTAGGGACTCATTGTTTCCGTGGTTGATACGCGATAGTAACAAGCTAAAGAGGAAACTCGAAAGATTTGTTTACACCCTCTGCCGCGCGTCGAAATGCACAGGGAATTTATGTAGATGTAGATAATTACAATCACTAATAGTTATTTAAATATTGGAAAAGGCAAAATACGCAGTTGTAGGAGAAAGATTTTTAGATTTTGTTTCATATCCCGCAAGCCGCCAGTGGAGTATTTCAGGAGGTGTATCAACACCAAAATCCATCCTCTTCGCCTCTCCAATGCTCTGCGGAAAGAAATACTATATAGAAGTAACTATCTGTTTTAGTGATTGTAACGTCTGGTTAATGCATATTCTGCTCAGTCTATCTTTTCGGTATGCAACGTAGTCCGGAGGAAAAATCTCGCTCGATACGGTATCTTCGCTTAACGAACTCTCGGCTCCCAATATAATATCTGCGCGAGTGCCTCTCCTAAGACTGATTCACTCCGCCCCTTATTTCCATTTCTTCTACAATTCACGACTATAATTTTTAAAACTCTCGTCCCTCGGATTACATCTATTATCGTCTCCTATTTCAATTTTTTTGGAGTTGATTCTTCCTTTACTCTTCCCAGCGAAGATATTGTGGCTGATTCATACAAAAGCAGTAGACCGGGATACAAATTCGGAAAGTTTGTTACTCATAAAAAGATAAGAAATGTATCTCGTAATAGATATTCGTCAGTAGAAGAAAAATTTACTTTAGTCCTGTATCTGATAGTTTCATTTTCCTGACTTAGAAGAGGTGTATCCATGTTCGCACATTTTCAAAGGGTTTTTTTACTTAAAGGACTTCAACAGTATTGCGTACACAGCTACTCTTTTTTATCGCATCTTTATATCCCTTTGTCCGGTAACCATCCTGTAATCATAATTACAATCAGAATTTAGAATTCCATAGAGGACTCCTGAGACGAAAAATAAACGCCACAGTAGAGGAAAGCCATGCCTTGTCGTAGTTTGGTGACATTCTAACCACCGCTTGGCTTCCGAGAATTTTGGGTTTGCACCTTTTGTCTATTATCGGCGGAATCATCAATCAATTGATAGATTGCATCTGCGCACACGCGATTTGCTCAGCAACATTCATCCTTTAGCGATGCGAACACTTCATGAAACCCTGTGTCACTCTTCTCCACCGATATTCGACTAATGCAACGAGCATTTCCATCGCAAACTTTCACGGCCGAAGCAGAAACCCCAGATTTTATCTCTCCTTACTGTTCCGTGACATAAAGCTCTCTGAAACGAAAAACGGGTTGTGCTAAAGCATGGAATCTCAGTTTGATCGCCAATGGCCCAAAAGGGATTTTATCTCGAGGATCGATTCGCTTTCGGAGATTAGTTTCGGAACCGAAGTAAAATATTTGCTTCTCCTAAATTTGAATTTAGTCCATATAAATCACGTGCATATAAACTAAAACGTATGGGTTTAACCTCAAAAAAGGTTAAGTCTACGAAATTTGACGCAATGAATGTGTTGCACCTTCATTGAAGTTTCATAAATCTCTTAATTTCGCAAGTGTAGGTCTTAGTGCCCTAACTTTCCAACACTGAGGTCCGGGGTTCTCAGTCAACTGGGTTTATTAAGACTAGTGCATAGATATTTGAGTGCGTCGTTTGTGTCAGTGATTATCCAAAATATTTTAACTGATATAATTGGGTGTTTCCGTAAATGAAATGGTAACAATATTAATAAGAAATATAATAAAATAAACTTTATTTTCTAAAGATGGTTATGTTGCAATTTATATAATTTGTTTATCAAATTGTTTTCTCCTCCACAAACTTATTTGTATGCGACTTGTATTGTCACAACTGTACTTTCTTCATGAACTTAATATCATATTATATATACTTTATAAGTAGAATTACTTAGTTCTTTCCCGGCGTATTGAATGTAGAAAGTCTTCTCGGGCAATCAGCCGGGTAATAGGGTCGATTTCCACCGACGTATCGGCCGCACAGCCATCTTCAGGGTATCCTATATCCAGGGTTGGGTACCCTGAAGATGGCTGTGAAGTGTGCGGCCGTCGGTGGAAATCGACCCAATTACCCGGCTGATTCTGTCCGTCCCTCGGGCATTCTCTATCTCAGAAACGGCTTGATGTAGAGATATGAAACAAACTGCCTTATATTTCTGGCAATTTGTAAGCCCCGCCGAAATTATTCGATTCCAGACTGCGAGAATTTTGATGAAATACACGGGAAATTACTTCGGAAGTGGCTTGCAATAGCGGCCTCTTAGGAGGCAGCAATAGCCTGGCTAATGCCATGGAAACATTAATGTTCGAATTAGAATAAATATTTTTTACGTATTCTCTAGCTAAATTATTTAGAAGTATATTTCATCTAACAATAGCTGTTCTTTGTAATTTTGACTGAATTAAAGTAATAAACGATTAATATTTATAGAAAATTGAATTTCTATTAATATCGATTCTTTTTTGTTTAAGCGTCTGTAGCAAACAAGTTATGTTCATACCAACATATGAATTCATGAATGATGACGTGAAAGAAAATTGATCGATATTTTCTTATTGAGGGTGTTCCTTGAAATTGCATCAGTTTATTTAAGAGATTCTCTGAGCACTGGTACGTTGAGAACGTTTTCGATAATATCTTTTGAATTTAGTGGTACATTAGATTTGTTTTTTTCGTCGTCTATTTTGCGGTTGACGAAAATGAATCACTGAATACATTAGCGTATTCCTAATTTCGGTATTTTCTTTCTCAGAGCTATTGATCGCCAAGTAATCAAATAGCAGCGAATCGTGTTCATCTCATATCTCACTGAAGAGGTAAAGCGGTTTTGTGTTTCATTATCTGCGAAAACAATAAGTAGAATAACTCTTATAACTGTTAATTTTACTTTTCATACCACGTGGGATATAAATCTGAGTTAAGTTGATAAATTTAAATCAAAACTACTTCTGAATGTTTCAGTGGATAAAACGCTTCAATTGCCAGATATTGAAAGTTATGTAAATAGATATTGATTAAAACATTGAATAGTTTTCACTACCTACGATGCTGTTGTCCGAAGGTTTAAATTAAGAAATTCGTACATCAGGGATAACCAAGCAGTATTTCGAATGTTAACACATTCATTAATCTCGAGGATCAGACGTAACCTATTTAATTCATAAAACTTCTCTTCCGTTTGGATTTTTCGTATTTCTGCATGGTTAGTTAATTTTTGTGATTATTGTGTACTCAGCTAAGTATACCACTGGAGGACTACTTACGAGCAAATTGATTAACAAGATATTCGATGCACGAAATAAATTAAAGACGAAAAGTAAATTAATTGTGTTTTTATCAAATCTCCAGAGAGTTACATATATCTTATCTATGGATGATGATCTATCGCCAAAATGGAAATTTATTCAGATAACTATGCACGAACTGGAGGGTTGGTTTAATTTCTCCGGCGGACCACATTATGGACAGTGGGTCATTAGTTGCACAACCCTGGAGTTGAAAGTGGTTGATGCTCGTATGAAAAACACCGTGATGAGATGGAAAATTGACTTAACCACAAAATTGAAGATTCTTGATAAAGGTGGGAAAAGATTAATTTCATTGTTTAATTATGTGAAATATTTCTAAACAGACATGAGAAAATACTTTGTTTGTATGAGGATACTTTTATTAAAATGCTTAATAATCACATGCGTTTAAGTTGTAGCTGACATCAAATATACCATGCGCGCAAATGTTTGCACAGGATCAGCTAGTAATCTATATTATCTTGTGGTTATCGGGGTTGAATTATTATCCTCCGAAGCAGTTTTCAATTGATTCCCTCCCGGCGACGGTTCGTCTTTGATGGGAATGAGGCACTCAAATAGTATTTGCATAGAATTTGAACGCAGAAAGGGGAGAATTATTCTCCTCTCAGGGGCACTGAGGTCATCTTCGAGTCAAATGGTGTCCCTCAGTCGAAGTGGGGGCCCAAAAGTTTACTTCAGCTCGAGTTAAATGGACGGCAGAAGTCGTTTGTGAATTCCCCCCCTCTCTCAAATCCCTATATAACTCCACATTTCGTGACTCCATTCACAATTTGGGTGGCGTTTGCTTCCCGATTGGGTCATTTACTCTGAGCACGTTCGACTTCACTGGCATCAGTGCTACGGATCCTCACTGCTCTTCTTTTACCTAAATTAACCCAAATGTAAGAAATGAGGATGACTTTCATACCAATGGTTATTAGAGTTATATCGACCGCCCATATTTATAATATCTTTCCTTAAATACTTAACTGAATGTTTTTCTCTGAAACCCTCTTTTATCGCAGTATCAGCCTTGGATCTTTCCAGTAGTGCTTCAGGAGCTCTTATACGCGAAGAAATTTGGTAAGTGATGGGATTTATTAGTTATCTTGCCAAAGTAGCTATATTGGTAGAGCTACTGTTGAAAGTTGTTCGGCAGCTGAGGCCATTTCGCACGTGAGCCCACCGGGAATCGAACCCGGGACCGTTTTCACTGCTTTGCAAGTCGAACGCGTTCTCATATTGCTATTCTGAGGTCCCGGAGATTTATCATATTATTGTTCAAAGTCTAAATTTCCTTCCATAGTATTTTCTATAATTTTTTTCAATATACCGCCAAGATCCCTCTATCGCTGTTATCATCCAAATTGCCTATCAACAATTGGCACCACCACCTTCTATTGATGCGAGAAATATCTTTTTTCCCGAATCCGCCCCACGACAAATTAGTACCAAACATGTCCCAAACGCTAATAGTAAATTTGCTAATTCGAAACTGCATTAAATCAAATACTGCTATTGATTGCGGTCTCTGAGGAAGGATTTGATGTGGTGTTATGGAAACGTTAATATATTAATATATTAGTCGAGATAGAGTTCGATGCTGCACGTGTGAGGAAGAAAGTTAGTTTAAATTTCGCACAAAAATCGCCTTTAAGTAGAGTAGTATTATTCCTTAAGTCTGTTTCAATATTTATCTTTTGTGTGAGTGAAGTTATGTGTATCCTCCCAACGAATGCGAATACCATTCTGAGAAAGTCATTAATCAGTGGAGGACTTGCCATTTTTGAAACACAAACCTAAAATTATATAAAAGATGTTTTTAACGAGAAAAAGACACAATTTTCCAATATCGCAAACTATAAAAAAATTGAACGGACGAAAAGTTTGAGCAACATATTTATGGCGTTCAATGGGGGAAATACTTCAGTTACATAGAACTCTAAATCCAATTGAATTGGTGTTTTTGGACACCATTGGATTTACATTTACCTTTAATTTGAATACTCTTTAACACTTCATCGGAATCTAACCGTCGGAATATAGCCGTTTTTGGTGTACGAAACGTTAGGCTTTAGCTTAAGACTGTACCCTAAATGATATGATGTTTTTAGCGAATGTCAAATCGATGTAACGGAAATAATTTCAAATTGAGCAAGCGGCATTTTGTAGATTCTCTCATTCTTCTAAGAATAAGAAATAATTGAATAAATAACAAAGTATGCTTTAATTGCTTTATTCAGCTATAAATCAAACCGACATTTCTAAATCCAACAACCGTATTTCCTGGCACATAAGACCACTTATTTTACTCCAAAACGTGCCCTAAAATCAGCCTGCTTTTTTATGCGACGAGGGTATAACTTTGTCTTCTAACGATAAGACGGAAGCTGATTCGCCGGGAGAAATACTATTAATTATTTTTCCACATAGAAAATGGTCGCTTTTGTTACAAATGCCCATAATAGTACACTTTTAATTCTCAATACTTTTAATGTAACAATTCCGTTTTCTTTGTATAAAGTGCTATTATTAAAATAAGTACTTTGGTTCTTTTCTGTCTGATCCAAGCACTTTTCTTAAATTCTAACTTTATAAATCACAGCGTGTTTTATAGGACGGGAAATACGGTATGCACTGAAAACTGAAATTATTTTTTAGAAATCGTGGCATATATAATCGATTATTTCTGGCCGTACTTCGTGGAAAGACACGATGAAAAAGAAAAGAACAATTTGTAATTCCCACACGATGTAATTCAAACGACAGCGAAAGCCATCATCGCCGTACTGCTGGAATCAATCAAATAAACCGAAAGGCGGCTTGCAGGGTACTTATGTAGATGTAGTTAGTAGCCGTGATTTCCGTCACTCATGAGGTCGACTGATTGGTGATCTATTTGTGACATTGCTGAGAAATTTCGCTTTGGCATACACTTTCACGGCTGAATGCCCGGATAACCAAATCGGGAAGTAGTGGGCTGCAACTGGCGTCGAACCAGCGACCAAAAGAATTCCGACTTAGGCTATTGAAGCAGACATCCTTTTCAATTTCAATTCGTCAGAGTTATATCTGCCTGCTTTGATTGCTAATCAAAAATACCTCATTCACTGAGTGTACGTACTCTCGGATAACGAGAAAACATTTTATCGAACCAATCGCAAATAAAGAATTATGCGAAATATTTGCTGAACTAGGCCCACGGCCACGTTCAAGCGTGAATATGAATTTATCACGCAGTTTATCAGAGAAATAAACATCGCTATAAACGATTCCTTTTTGTGTTAGAATGGTTTCCGCCCAGCTGATGGAAACTTATGCCTCCGACGATCCACATTTGCGGAGTAGAAAAAATCAGTCAGGTCGTTTCTCCCGCAGTGGAAATCAATTAATCCCAGCGATTCCTGCGCCGGAAAAAAAACAAGCGAAAATCATCCCTCGCGGATGCAGTGAACGATAGCCGACCGCATTTAACCCGTAAATGGAGCCGCGCAAGTGTGAGGGGAATTGGCCGAGCGATTCCCTCGCTTTTTTGCTCTTTTAGAATAGATTTGGACGGAGTGGTGTCAGTTTGGGGCCCAATGAAGTCGATTATGAGAAAATGAAAGCTGCAATAAATGGCGCATTATTTGTCTCCGGAGATTGAATTTAATTTTACGGTTGATTGAACCGGAGCGTGCCGTACGAGAAACTTCCGGTTCGAATCTCACACGATTCCGATAAGAGCGTAGAGTTAGCGTATCTTTATTTTGTGCTCGAGAACGCCGGCATATCTCGCAGTTGGCAATTTTCTTTTTTTTTTATTCTCGAGGCCCAATTCAACTGCGGAAGGAAAACTCGCACGAGGCAGTTCGATCTCAGTGGAAAAGGGCTTAATCGCTCTCGAACAAAAAGTGAAAGCTCCAAATGAGATTAAAAGCTCGCACTTCGTAGAACCAACTTGTGAGGATTTGCTCGGATTCCGAATCGAAGGCTGACGTCAGCTTGACCGAATGGGGAAGATATTTCCTCTTCCAAGGCGGATATCTAAAGGAAAAAATTAGGGAAAAGGTATTTAATGGAGTCTCTTCGCTGGTATACTCGAGCCCATGCTTCATTTCAGATATTGGAGATCATTAATGCAACAGTGTCGAAACTGTATAATCAAAATTGCTCAAACTTATTCTGAAGAGGCTCTAACTAGAGATAAACAATCGAATAATTATTCGATTGTTTTGGCATTTATTCGATTTTTTTCTTTCGAATAAATTAATTTCTTTTGCGGGTTAGTTGTTTTACAGGGGTAACACATTTCTATAATTCTTTCACTTTACCATGGAAAACCTAATTAAATTCGATTTTCACATTTCCGTAAAAGCAATGTGTATCTTCATTTGCACAATTTGAAATATTATTAAGCCTGCTTAAGAGGAAATAAATTCTGGAGAATATATCAATGAAAATGCGATTAGAAAAAAATGCGGAAATATAACGTAGCTCAAGACATCTAAGATATAATTTAGATCTTATTTAATTATGTAATGAACTTACTTCTCCGAAATTTCAGGTTAACCTAAAAATTAAATCTATCGTATCGTTACAAGATCTATATCTTTTCATCGTTNAAAAAAATAAAATACACGGAATTTTCGAAATTTAAATTAGTTTCATTGAGTCAGAAAATAGCCGGAGTTTGCTAAAACTATTTCTATGACTAGATTTGAGAAGAAAAGAAGTGATAAAATATCTTGATTTATGAAAAAAATTCTACTCATATGAAGAAGATGCCAGTTAGTTTTTATCAGCCCTTTCAGATTTGATTTGGAATTGCGGAACTGAAAATATTAATTCATAAGTATAGAACTATCCAGAAACCTACACCATAATAGATTCGAGAACATCATGAAATTAGGAACGAAGTAGAGAGGTTCATATTTAAGACAGGAAAACCGATTGTAAGAAACGATAGAATTTTTCTCAAATGTTTTGAGGATTATTCGATTGTCTCAGCCGATCACTGAAGGGATGCTGGATGGGTATCCCGAAACTATGACTCCCGTCAAAACAGGTGTTTTATTTCTTATCTACTTAAGAACTCTGCCGCCTTTGGGCGTGTGGCAGTGGGTGTAAACAACCAGCGTTCAGTTTTCCTCTTCAGCTTATTGTTATCGCTAATCGTTGCGGAATGAACGAATCCCTAACATTATTCCTGGTGGGGGCTCATGTGCGAAATGACCTTAGCTGTGGAAGCACTTTTAACAATACTACTACTGAACTACTATCTGAAGGACTCGCCCTCTCATACATTTCTCTTATTTTACGCTCATTGCCGTATTGGCCGAAGTGGCAGAAGGGGGTCACTTAATACCAATTACGTCTTTTTCAAGTATAATTCCTCTGAACTTATTAAGAAATCGCATAAATCCTTTCTTTCAAGGATTTGCGTCTTAGGGCATATTCCCGGATGGGACCTGGCCAAGATGAAATAAAATCGCTCCCTAACCTTTACATCGCATCTACCCACAATGCACTTTGTAAAACCGAGCCTTTTAGTTGCTTTACCGCAGATTTTTCGGATATGTGCGCTTCAATTTTAGTTGTTTTAAGAGTGATTCCGAAATACTCAACTTACTCGACTTCATTAATATTCATTCCACTAATTTTGTGCGGGTGAAGTGGACGCAAATATTTTCTTTCGGAGTTAACTACAGAGCATTTAGTTACAATAAGATTTATTTGCCAATTTTCGCACTTCCTTTTAATATGTGCTAAATCGTTTGACAGTGAAATGCGATCTTCGTCGCTTGATTTTTCTTTATATATATAAAAGAATCATCAGGCAATATAAATTATGTAAAACTAGGATGAATAAATAGGATACAGTATTCAAATATACAATCAGTATTTCGTAAGATGCATATCGGGTGAATACCAATAAATCCTGTTCGTGATGTCAAGTCTTAGTAATGCATACAAATAAAAATAAATTACAACATTCAAAGATGAAACACGTGTGTTGTCTTTCCAAAGGTAATTTAAATAATTTGATATAAAGCATTATCCGTTTTTTACTACCCTAAAATATTTCTCTGAAGTTTGATTAGGTATACATTTAGGTTCGGATAATTACGTTTCGATTTGAACGTATACACGAAGAACGAAATGAATTAGTGTTTTGGATCAGAATAAAATTATTTTGCTACGGAAAAAGAAGGAAATATTACAATCTGCGTTTGTTTTTTCGATAACTATTTGCAGAACTCTTTGTAAATAAGGCAGAAAGAGAAAATACGAATTACTAATGAGTTTTTGCAGAATATATATGTTTATAACGTTTACATTTCGTTAAATATGAGAATTGATCCGGACACGATCTTTATAAAATGATTTGTAAGTTTTCCGGAAAGTTTGTCACTGCAGATCTCATCGACGAGAGAGCTGATATTCCATCGTCGCGTGCTCAGAGAAAACTAAGAAGCGATTGAGGGAAGTGATTGATTGACAGGACGGACCAGACTCCTAGTCGTTTTTTCCTCGTAGTATTAGAGAAGCAGTTAGGGTGTTTATCGGTGTTTTTACATCCCCTGCCACGCGCCACTATCGGCTTACAGGGTTTCAATGTAAAAATGTAAATGTGTAATTGATGAATTATTAAAATCTGAAAAATTACAGTTTTGATGGAGACTATGCAATCAATTTTGGATATAAAGGGACGAACGTTATTTTTCAGGCATTACTAGAAATAAAAAATATGACATAATATTGTTTCTGTTAACTTATAATCGACTTCATCAATATTCTCACTTAAAAAATTACCGTATCAAATTAGAAAGAAATACGACTAATAAATGTATCTCAAAAAGTGTCCGAAAAATTAACAGAAAAATAAGTTCGAATCCACAACTTCGGCTCATTCCATTGAATTAGGGGTTCTTCCAGAAGTATTTCATAGTTTTAGCGTCATGTTGTCTCACAATGAAATATCGATCGATTTACTTTGCTTCCATCTTTTTCTTTCTGCTCTGTATTACTTCGCGTAAAGTTCGCCGAATTTCAAGAAAAATAGTTAATTTGGGGATCGTGCACACGAGGGATATACGATGTCCTTTCATATCTGGGACGCAGTTCGGGCGATATACTTCGGGAAAATAACGGATCTTGTTACGATATTTTCTTTTTTAGAGAGACCCTCGAGAGTTCGAATTTTAGTTTCCTTGGGGATTCGGGCGAAGGCAAGGAGTTGAGAAAAGTCTCCTAACTAAAGAAATGGAGGAGCGATTTCAGAGAAGTATTTCGTTGCAGAAAGGTATGGCCAAGCTTTCTCATAGATTAAACACAAAATTACAATACTCTGTTTTTCATTAATGTTAACATCTTAACTTTGCATATTCAATATGCAAATTCTTTATATAATTTCATTATTTTCTAAGTTTTCTCTCCAATCAGATTCAATACCTTATGTGTACCAATCGCATCTACAAATTTAGAATATCACGAGACAATGGATAAAAGTGCTTTGGAAAAAAATAATTCCAAATTCCAGTGTTCCTACAATATTGCGAAATTAAGATGAGTGTGATGTGAGTCCGGAATTTAACTCGAATTCAATGCGGAACACAATGGCTAAAGTGCACAAAAACTTACGGATTAATTACGTAGAAATAGATAATTTTTCTCGTGTGACAGAATTATCCAAAAACTATGTTATGCCATGAATATCGCACTCAGGATGTTGAATTTTGTGGGTGTGGCTTTTCTTTGGACCTCTTCTAAGGACATCACTTCCGATAACTGTCTCTTGTTTAAGTCTCATTCGAAAATCTATTTCTCTGCTCTCTCTTTTCCATTTCCCACTAATGTTTTCCTTTTTCAAGTCCTTCAACAATCCGTTGTCTTTTTTACTTATTTCTCTTTTAGTGCTTCTCACAAACTTTTTCTATTTAAAGAAAAGGGCAAAGTTGACTTTTCACGCAACGGTGTACACGTAGGAAAAATCCCAAGGAAAAATGCACATCTTTGAAAGGGCCTGGACTATAACTTGGGTTCATCCGCTTTCCGGCCAATTAATGCTTTAGCCAATTAAGCTATCGAACCAAAACATTCTCTCATGTGTTTGGATAAGGAGGTTGGCGTAGATAATAGGACGAAACCACTTTCCCCTTTTCTACAATGTTTCCAAAGCAGCAGGAGAGTATTCTCTGAATGTTCAATAGCTTGATTGGCTAAAGGATCCAAGTTAGTCGGAAGTCCAAGCGGAAGGATCCAAGTTAGTCGGAAGTCCAAGCGGAAGGATCCAAGTTAGTCTTGGTCCTGTCAGAGATTTTTAATGTCCTTTCTTCTTTGGAATACTTTTTCTGATAAGAAAATATCATCTATCAAAAACCAAATTTGCCATAAAAATAAAATTTTACCTGTGTCGACTGAAGATCAGCTGCATCTTGTAAATATTGAATAAATAGTTTATAGGATTAAAATTGATCTATGATGAGTTTCCGACTTTTACATACTAGTATTTACTAATTATTGCTAGTAATTATGGGCAACCTTAACTTGAGGTTTGTCGTTTGCAGCCGGAATGGAATTTCGTCGATAATTTTTAGTTTCTATGGAAAATAGACATTAAAAATCGCCATCAATATCGATTTCTAGAGGTTTCTTTTGCACTAGTTTTGGCTGATGTCCTTCCTCTCGCAAATTCGTATTAGAAAGGTCCCACAGGGGTCATATCTGGGCCCTTCTACAGCTCCCAATTCAGAGTTGGATCCGCTAACAATTGAGCGGGCTAACAATTGTATAGGCCTGCCTCAGCAATGAACTACTTAATTTGTCTTCGCATTGCATTGCAGTGTGCTGACTTGAAAATGAATGCCAAATTATTTAGATTACTTATGAGGGTTTGCGATACTGAAGATTGTAACATTGAGAAAATTTCGTAAATGTAAGAAATTTTTATAGCGGGTCTAATATCTATAATGTCCGTGAAATGCAATTTTCTGAAGAATGTTTTTGAAAACATTACAATCGATGTTTATAAAGACAAACAAGAGAAAAAACGCAGAGGAGTGGAATTTTGACAATTCATTGATAATCTAAATGGAATAATTGAATTTATGTTTGAAGGTACGTAAGTTACGTAATGACACGCGTTATATAACCCACGGAATTCAAATTTCACGTGATATTTTCGAATATTTCAGCAACAATATGTTTGTTCCCTTTCATTTATCAACACCAACACAATTCACAAGACTACGCTGTGATTCATTTTTCCTAGTCAGTGTTTACTTCAGCTTTCGAAAGAATCATCACCAATCATCTTTGCGCTTCATCTGAATTTTAACTCGAGAATTTTAACTTGCACGATTTTTTCCATCGGATAGAAGTTTGAATATCGAAACCATCCATCACTGCTCGATTAACAAAAGAGAGCAGCAAACGATAGCTTTGTAATGAGGTCGTATTTTGAGATCGACGCAGGCGAAACCACTTGGCGTCAGACCGCCTCTGCTCCGTCTTCAAATAATAGGTTCGTACGATGACAGATGGAGGCTCAATCGATCAATCAATCTGGAAGAATCTCGAGAGGAAGCCGGGAGAGATTCGGTGGTTACGGCGATTGTATCACCCATGCCATAATACATCTTCTGCCTCTTTCTTTCTTTCTTTTTAGCCTCCGACGCAGGTGAGAGAAAAGTTAAAAGTCGTGGAGACCAAAGTTCCGCTGTGTACGGTGCTGACTCCAGCGGACGAAACCCGAAACCCTTTCTCACACGCCACTGGCTTACAGAGTGCCTCGTTATCTTCCCCCTGGATATTTCTCTTTTTGTTTACTTCCCTTTCTCCTAAACGCCCTCTTCTCGTTCCTTCTCCTTCCTTTGAACCCGTCTAGAAATGACAAAGGAGAGGTTTGAAAATTCATCACCGACACCTCGTGGCGCTATTATTTCCAGTTTGTTGCTTTGGTTCCGTAGCCTTTCGTGACCTGACATGTTTTGCACATTATGAAGTTAGCTGTTCGACAAACGGCAATGCGGAGTTGGCATATCGAACGATGGTCGTCAGTATTCAAATGGACGCAACTCGAGGCTGCTTTGGGGAACAAGCTTTACATAAACAAAGCATCAGCTCTTAAATTTCTTTTACTTTTCTGTGCCAAATAAAAAATGAAATTGTCCCCAACGCGGAGTTGGCCATCTACGAAAGGGGGCCCCGGGGCAGATGCAGGCCCGAGGCCCTTTTCTCGCTTCCTTTACCCGTGAGGCGAGTTGTTGTTAATTAATAAAGCGTGATATTCGAAAAAAACATAATTTCTTGCAGATGTATGGTTTCCTCTCTACAGAATAATAAAGTTACTTTAAAATTGGCCCCTCCCTCTTGACAGACCCAGCTACAATATATATATATAAAGTGTTATTTTAATGGAACTGAGGAACTAACCTCTTCGGTTAGGTTTTTCGTATCAAGCGAAATAAATAAAGTTAAAGTAATTAATCAGCTTTTGAAGATACAATCGTGAATTATTAGGGTATGAAAACATAAAAATATGATTCAATAATTGATAGTATACACAGAATTTGCGTGTTGAGTTGAAAATTATTATATATATTATAAATACAATATTGCGAAATTAAGATGAGTGTGATGTGA
>KZ309053.1:495627-507843 GCA_000376725.2 Ladona fulva
AAAATATGTATGTACAAATTTACATACACAAGAAAAATATTATAAAAAACTAATGCAATTTATTCAAAATATTAATAAATTAGTAATTCACTACAATACACAGATAAAATCAAAATTCTATATAATACATACATAATATAAATAATCAGATTTTAATTTACTCCTTCAAAGTAAATAGCTTTTCTATTGAGTGCAGATTATGTGGTAAGCTGTTGAGAAGTCTAGGGATATTTACTATTAATCTATTTTACCACAGGTGTTGTAATAATTTGGTACTAAATATCTAGTTCGGCTTCTTTGGGTCATCCAGTGGTTACTCATCTATATTGTCTGTAATAATAATAATAACAACTATAATAATGATAATAGGACTTTATTAGGTCGAGATTGAAACAACTAAGTCTCTTGTTACATCTACCCCTTAGTCATGTGAAGTTTAAAGAAAGCTTGAAAAAGTACAGAGAAGAAAACCACTTTGTGGGTTTAAAGGCTTAGTTTAGTAAAATATACGCCACAGCAGGAAAATAGCCAAAAGAAGGGGGGTGTGGAGAACACACAGCTATCTAAGTCTATAAATGACAAAGTAGGAGCTTAAGTCCGACCTGAAAGAGAGGCAAAACTGATACAAACGCATTGTTACTCGGACAAAACAAATGGAATGAATTTTTTATTAAATAAACAGAAAAAGAGCATCAGAAGATACAAATAATTAATTAAAAAAGAGGTCAGTATCAAAAACAATAAAAATACTACGTGCTAAACTAAAATAACGGAAATTAAAGTTCACTTCTGGTAAGTAGCTTTGTCAATATCAGAATTCTGCTTGACATATTTATGCATATGGTTATATGCAAACTCTATCGAACATCGAGAAGCGCTTTCAACAAGAAGTGCTGCTAGAGAAGCATTAAATTCTGTAGAATTTTGGCCTCACCGCTCGCTAAATTCTCTCATTTGCCTTAACGTGAACCATAACTTAAGACGATCACGTGATCCAAGTCAACAGCTGAGTTTCGCCTTCGTTTCCCTGAATGGCGACCGGCCGCGGTGGCGGAGTTGAACCCAAGGACCCGGGTTCAAGTCTTGGATAATTGGATCTTTCTACTTATGGAGTGAGTAATTGTTTAATAAATGGATATTTTTAGGGAAAATTATCAAATAAACCAGTCACCAACCTTTCGTCCTAAGAGAGATCTCTATTTATATATTTCTTTGAAAACTTACTCAATTAAATATTATTCTTTCGTTCTTCGCTCCTTTAAGGTTTTGCTACCACGTATTGATGGGTGAAATATTTTCATTCGTCTCATAGTGATGTGAGGAGAACAATGTATCTGTCATCTACTTTTCTCTGGGTCTTGTTCATAGCCGTGATGATACGAAAGCTACTGAGGTATGAGTTATGCTAAATAATTGCAGTAATTAAGGTTTCTCCAAATGGAATGCTGAGGAAAATTTTACTTAAAGAGTCATTGTGCCTTACGTGGGTTTGCCCCACTTACAGCAATCTGTCTCAGCGAGGAAAGAAAGGGCAATTTTGTTATTCTTGAGAGGAATATAATGTGGTTGAGTTTTTCTTTAAACCTGGCGGATGTGTTATGCACGAGACCAACTGTATTACCGATGTATCAGTTTTCCACTGACCTTGCGAAAGCCTTTAATAAATATTTCCAAGAAGATGAAAGAAACGGAAGCTTTTCTAATCTGAACGAGATTCATTATAAAATTACGAGTTTTAAAGTATTTTCTAATCGCTTTTCGGATAGTAAATAATCGCATTTGGTGCACGGTATTTCGGCTCAGGAAATTAATTTTCAATGGCTTATTATACATAAAGAGAAGCGAAGGATTAAATTACTCCCTTTGACAGCTATTTCACAGAAAAAATTATAAATTCGAGAAAATTTTCTTTATTCACACTTTTAGCAGTAATATCTTGATCAATAAATATTAGACCGTAATAATTTCTATCTTTATATCACATTGTGAGACGTTATGCGTAAACGCTGTTAACAGAGTATCTATTTAGCTTCATAATATCTGATATTCGATAAAAAATTCTTTCGTAAGTTCAAAGGAAATAGGAAAATTTTAATTCAAAGAATATTCAAATAAAGAGATGTCTCGAGGGTTTTAATGAGAGCAAGAGGTTTAAGACGAGCACAAATTTAAGCGTCGCTCCAGTGTTAATGAATATAATTCCTCGATTAATACCAAAATGAGGTTATTTAGTATCCATTGAGGAGTAAAAGCAATAGCGGTATTGTGTTAACGAAACAGTCGATTTAACAATCTTACCGAAAGATAAACTGAGTTAAAGTTGGGACTATTTAAAGGCGATCTGCCGAGTTGACGCTCGTTCGATTAGAATTCCGCTCATTTAATTAACGTCTCCAGGCGATAAACATTTCATTCGGTAGCTGTCCGTATTCTCGAAAAGGGGATGTGTTGGAATCCCGAGTATTCTGTATCAAAGAGGTTTCGCTCCCGTGCCGACTCAAAAATAACTCGACCGAAACATGGTCGAGATAACTTTTCAGCGCTGATTTATTTTTCCTCGAGAACTGTTAGCTATATATAGCTATAGCCTCGTTGTATGAGGAAAATCAAATGCCCGAGTGCGTATTTCAAATACCCCTTTGTCACAGATATTCCTATCACGAAACGAATACCAAAAGTGATCGGCCATTTCCTGCATAGCACGTGTTATGTTCTTAAATAACGGCTCAAGGAAATCTTTCTAATTAATAGAGAGATGTATTGATGCCGGTTTTGATGCCGTATCTTGAAATGCATTAGGTAATGGATTCTCTCGAATATGAAACTTGTCCTAAACATTCCAATATTATTTTGATGAAAATGAACAATATTTTAATGCTTTTTCAGAAAGTCCAGTGAAATTCGCACATGATAAAATTCAAGGGAAAGAGTAAAGATGACTTTGGCGATAAAGATTACTTTGCATGCAAAGATGTGTAGTACTTGGAAAAAATCACAGAGGAAACTTTCGTGTCCCTTTTTCCTTGGAATTATAGTAGAGCTAATTGTATAATTACTGTACATACTTTACACTCTTTTTACGATTTTACAGTTATGGTTTCCTTACATTTCATACATTTATTTAATTTTTCTTTTATACCTGATATATTAATTTTATTTCATATTTTTTCCCTTGCTATCCAGATGTGTGCATGTTAAGGTGCAGTTCTTTTATATACAATCTAAATCACGTATGTCATTTTAAGTGAAATTGAACTTTTTTGATGCGTCATAAAATTGAACGTTTCTATAATGTTTTCTATTTTATAATGTTGTTTTATTTCTATTTTTATATGACCATATATATTTTTACATTTGTTTATACCTTTAAAACCGTGTGTTCCTAATTGACCAATATTTGTAATCTTGAAAGTGCCCGTAATAAAGCACTATTATTATTAGAAATACGTTTGGGTTAATTTGACTAAAAAAACAAGAATATAAAATATTGGGTAGTTCCAATGACAATATACGTGATTGTAAAACTTAATGCAGACTAATATTCATTCTATAGAATTGGTAAAATGTATAAGTATGGAGAACATTTCGCTACGTGAGTCTGAAAATTCTTCGTCAATAATTTACTTTATTCAATTCGTCACGTCATCTCTTTCTTCATATAACACATCTTTTTCCTTTCCGGCAAGAATTATTATATTATTAAACTCATTTAGCATTATTTACTTTTCTAATCCTCAGAGCAATAAAGCATTCGGAGTGGAATAAAGTGGTAATTTTTAAGGATGAAAGTCTCTCTTAATTATTCCAAATTTCTCTTGGTATCTCTTAGGATTCATCAAATGCAGTGAAAAACTTTCATTTGTATGGCTCGTTACTTGCAGTAAGCTGAAATATTAGACTATGGGTAACGTAAAGGATTTCTTAAGATCTTGGCACTTAATTATAACTCAACCCTGTTTCTTCCAAAATGATTCTACTAATCACAGAAGTGGAAATGTCTAAAGCAACGAGTAGTCGAGGGCTTCCAAAATATTTCATTTTGATATCCTTTCATTCTTAATTGGAACTATTACAGGACTTCCTGTCGTAATTATTTAATTTCTATTTTAATCCGCATGACACCGCTCTCTCAAGTGTGTGTATATAAAAAGAAACGCAAAATGAACGGCTTCTTTGTGTGGAAATCCCTTTGCATTCGTTTAAAAGAAAACATTCTCACCAAAAAGAGGAAATATGACGTGAGACTTAATTCAAGGACGGTCTTAATCAGTCCAATCTCCAGTTATGAACCGCAAAAACTTAAATAGAGGTCTCAATTTTACATTTATAACTCTCGGGTACTATTAAATTTAATGCTTGTTTTCGGATGATGAAGATAATGGTTTGAGAGGAAAGCATTGGTAAGAGGATTCAAAAGCCATGCTGCTCATTCGGAAAAAGGAATTACAGTTTATCGTAGAAAGTAGAAATGAGAGTCACTCACAACTGCAACTTTTCAGGCCAGAGTTCTCCAAGTTAGCTTTCTCTTCGGGTGCGGAATTTGGAATTCGACTCGTATTCTCCTCTATTTATGCGTGTGTTAATGTATTCGTGAAACGTATTTCAGTGTTGTACTTTTAATCGATTGAACACGTTCATTTTGATCTCATTCCTTATTTTCGGATAAAAGTCTCCATTTTGAATCGTCCGTAACGCACTGAATCCCATCAAATAATCTGAGAAGAATTTCCAGAAGCTGAATTGCTTAGAGCAAATACAAGTGGGAGGTGCAGTGTTTAATGGCCGATCCAATGACATCCTCCCTTGTTTCTGAATTTGAGTTCTTTCCCGTTCTACCCGCAATTACCACCTACTTCACACACCTCGTTTTCCATCTCCCATAGATCCATGTTCTGTCGCATTCAACACCTTTTCAACTACCACCTGTTTAACAATTCCTCACTCGAACTTTTTCCCCTACCAATACACTCCTTTCTTTAGTTTTAACACTATCAATATCTTATTTTCCGTAAATTAACTATGTATGTACCATTTCTATTTTTTTAAATTTGCTTTTCATTGTTTGTTTTCTTTCTTTCCTTTAATATTATCATATTTTTAATGTATGGTATTCGTATTGTTATGTTTTTGTTTTAGAAATATGACGTATTAAGTTTTGATATTTCTATGATTGTTATGTTCAATGTAGGAGGCCATTTAATGCTGTTTTTGAATCATATTAATGAATAAAAAAGATACGGGTTCGAACCCCGGTTTCGGCTGACTCTTCATTTAGGCATCTTGTTTGATAGTATTTTAGTGTTACATACAGTATATTCATTTATTTAGTGGGAATGCATATTTCCTCAATAACTTTGCAAAGTTCTCTTTAATTCTTAAGTAAAATTATATCGTTGCAATCTTGTATCTGAACTTCATGCTTTATTCAAAATCACAACTATAAATACCGTTTTCTCATTGGTTGACCCACAAAATTTCACCTCATTTCCAATTCAGGGGCGTTGGTACGTAGAAAAGCAGCTTAAACGTGGAATGCGCTTTGGCGACCACTGAAGGGATGCTCACTAATACATTCACATCTTTCGTCCTTCGTTTCGCCAAGGTAAGGTTCTTCTTCTTGTGGACAGATGGCTCCCCTCTCGCCCCACTTTCTGCACTGTTATCTACGAGAGAATCGCGACAGAGAGAAGAAAAGAGATTGCATTATTGACCTTTGAAAAAATTTCTGCCCCAGGAAACCTCTCTGCCTTGACCTTAATCGCATTTCTATTCTTTGGTTAATATCGTATGAAATAATAGCATCAAAATGTCGCTTAAAAGCTTTTCCGAAATCACTGAGAATTTCTTCTCAAGTCTTACAAAAATATTAATGGGGATATTTTTTAAATATTGAAATATGTATCCTTATAACAGTTAACCTAATTTGTTTCAGTATACAGGTTTAATCCAATTATAATTTAAGCTCGCATAGCTAATACATTCTCGAGGTTACAGTAAAGGAGATCTGTTACTTACTATTCTTATAGACAGAAGTGCAATTCGTGACCTAAATTACTTTATAACTTAAAATACAAATGACGATTCAAAATCGGAATGATTCTCACCGAGAGAAAAGTCTATAGGTGAGCTCAAGGCTAAAGAATACTCATTTGGCGATGTATTTCAAAAACCTTTTTGCCATAAACAAAACGGCCAATATTTCATAGCATTTTGGTGAAATCAGAAATACTGACAGAGAACATTGCTGTGGCGCAGTCGATATCAACATTCCAAAAAGGAGATTTGATTTTACTTGCGGTGTAATGAGAATAAAATTCGCTTCACTGTGTGTATGGTTGGGTTCAGCTTAACTGCTTAAGTCGGAGGTAAAATATTCCGCTAACTCGAATTCTACGTCACTGTCACGACAGACGTGCACAAATAACGTGTCCAATCACGTTAATGTGAAAATCGCAATTTGTACTTAAAAACGCCGCCCGTGACTGCGCTGAAGCGGCGTTTCAGAGTTTGAATATTTCCACTGAGTAATAACATTTGGCTACGTTGACTAATACCAGTACTTTCAGCTGACCATATATTCCGTTCATAAATTAAAGAATCAAATTTGGAAACCGCCTCATACATACTTATAAACAAACAGACATTTTAGGCAATTTACATTTGCGGCAATGTCCAAGTATTCACGTTTCAGTTTAATATGAGATATGAAATGTTGTTACGCATAGAAGGCTCGGTGATTGGACGAAACAAATCGCTTCATTGGAAATTTGAAACCAATTAAACTCTTAACATTAGCTCTATTTCCTGCGTTTTTGAAATAATAGTGTTCTCTTCACAGTAATAATAGTTTAAAATCGTTTACTTAGATATTTTGCTGTTTCATGTATTTTTTGGTCACGTAGAAATAATTTATATGACAAAATAAATTGATAAATATGTATTTATTTATTTTCAAAATTTGGCCGAGGTTAAACACAATCTGGTTGCACCTTGATCAATTAACATAGTACATTTATTTATAAATAAAAACAAAACACAATATGTAATCTCAAACAGATGTTACACCGTTTACATTACATAGAATCTAAATTAAAATGACTTATTTACACAATTTATATTTATATGTCTCAATAAAATTTATATCTTTTTCTAAACTCCTGTCTGGTCTTATATGAAGACCTCTTCAGACAAACAATTCCACTCTTTAATCTCTCTACTTAAGAATGAATACTTAGCTAAATCTGTTCTTTGCTTTTAACATCTGCTTATGATCCCCTCGAGTAATATAAATCAGTTTTTTTATTCTGCTTCTCAACTCATTCGAAGCCTCGCCTCCGTTTCTTACCTGAAATATGCCTACGAATCGATTTAATTTCCGTCTTTTTTCTAATTTTTCCAAACCAAGAATTTCTAAAATTTCCGTTACGCAATCTTCTTTCTTATGTATCCGTAATACATAATCGAACAGGTTTCGTTGCGCATTCTTGCTTGATCTTTTTATACTAATGTTATCATGCCGATCCCTTACATTTGTAGCATATTCTAATATTGATTACTATTGCTTTATAGAAAGATCTCGTGTTTTCCCGGCGAACTGTTTGAAGAAATCTTTCTCGGGTTTCGGGTCAGGGCGTTGGTTGTTACCGACGTTTCGGCTACTGTCTCTGCAGCCATCTTAAGGGTTGCTTATTGCTTTAGATCCATACTATTTCACTTTCCTACAACTTCCCAAGTTTATCATCACTTACTGTAGATTTTTAAATACGTATCAAGTATAAGTAACAAGTATTAAATAAGTAATAAGTTCCACCATCGCTTGATAGCATTGATTTTATTCGCAATCGAAATCGCACATATTCGCAATCGAAAACAGTCGAAACTCGTTTCCTTAGCAATTCTCTTCTTTAGTTCAGTTCCACTCCTTAATATTCCCCCATTCGTATATTTTCCAGGAAAATATCATCAACTCAACGAAATCAAATAGGTTTATAAGTTTCATTTGATGCCGCTGTAGCGCTCCGAGATTTCCTATGTTAACGGTCGTTCTTCAGAGCATACGAAGTGGCGATTTTTAGAACTAAGGAGAGGATGGGGAAGGGGAAAATATGCGCTTATTCAGTCGTAATACAGCTGTTGATCAGCTAAATGAATCGAGCTAGTTCGTCAGACTGGCTTCTTCGCTTCTCGGGTTCAAAAACAAGAGCTTTCCGATACTTTAGGAGGAATCGCATCATCGTCACTGCTCGCTCGCCTCCGAAACACGTCTCGGACTGAAGACAATAGATTTTGGCCGAGTTTTCTTGCGAAGATTCCCAACACCTTTGCTCCAACTCACCCATTTTTTATTATGGACACTCGAGTTCGGAATTGAACAAAAATTGAACTTGCGATTTCAAATAAAACAAGTTGCAACAAATTGTAGTGTGTTTCATCCTGCGTTCAAACGTAAAATGTAATTTTTTCTTTGTTTTATTCGAGGTATAACGGAAAAATTGCCCATTTTTTGTGCTTTTTAACGGAGTTCTCACTTTGAGATTTTATTTCTCAGATATTATGCATCTAATCGAAACAAAATTTTAGTATAACTTTTGAGTGTTAATTCTTGGCTGAAATGAAAAGTTTCAGAATACTTCCATGACAAAATAAAAGGTTGTTATCGATTTTATAAAACAACCTTTCTTGTGAATGGATGGACATAAAATTGGGAACGGTCTCGTTATACACCTTTGAGTAGACATTTTCGCAAGTTTTAAATTACATTAACTCCAATTTAGCGATTTTCCTTTAATTCTTGTAAATATTCCCAATACTAGTGTTCCTAGAGGGAAAGACGAAATTTTTTGTCATAAAGTAAAAATAAACTTGCAACACAAAATGTTTTCTTAGTTAATTTCCTATTTTATAAAATATGACTTCTCAGAGTAACACGACATTGACGGGGTTTTAGCACTAGAATAGAATTTTTTAGTTCTATTTTGTGGAGACTATTTATGAGCAATATTTTGATATTTTCAAAAAATCGTACAATTGCGTTGTTCACGAGGATTACTTCATTCAAACCTCTATCTATTGGTGTAAGTGCAACAATTATAAAGGGACGGCGTTTGATAGAGCTCAATTTTCATAACATTCCGGTATATTTGGTCAAAGTTTACTTGATCCAATGAACCGAAATCATCTACCGAATACAAGAATAATAAAGTTTCTTAAATTTCTGTCTTACTGTATTTCGGTCGGCTTCGCATAGTTATTCCTTCAAATCTAATTTTGTTAAACATGAGGTCCTTCAAGCAGAGAAATAGACTTTTTCCCGTTTGATGATGAATAAAAACTGAAAGGTCTGAAATAGTAAACAAAAAGCATTCTGATCCAGAATTCTAATTTGAAGAAACGAGAAGAGCGAAAAAGCTAACGTAATCTACACTACAACCATGTCATTGGTCCTCAAAGCGATTGCACTTGAGAAATGACGAATCTTTATCGGATTACACCTAATTTTGCGTGATTTCCAAAAGTACTTCTTGGATGTGTAATTATGCTATCAACATGACAAAATAAGAAGACGTATTATACAGATACGAGTATATGAAAAATTCACGATTTTAAGATGAACTTACTTACAAAGTACGTATTTTCCTTTCAATCGAATACTGGGTTCCTTGATAATATCTTCTTTCAATAATTTCTTGGAGAAGCATTCCATATAAAATTTTTCCAACTTACTTTCCTTGGAGTTGTTCCAGAAAGAATAATCCATCTCTGTGGTCTGTGTCAACATACCTTTAGAGGACCTCAGAGCAAAAATACATAATTTTCAAGGAATACTTTTCTAAATTTGCATGTTTCATTGGCTGAAAGCGTAATTCGAGTCTAAGATCGTAATTCCAAGTCAAACTATGCCATGAATAGAGTTCGCACATCGAATATTTTATAAGTAGAGTTGTTCGTAAACTGAGGTTCCAATGCATAATATTCTTACGAGTGAGGGTTTGGGCTCCTACGGCTCTTCGATAACGCAGCGGTCGAAACCAATGGGGAATTTCCCCATGAGACGTAATTTTATGAAGTCAAAGGAACATGACGACTCCGTTTCAGCAGAATTTTCTGTTCTGTAGGTTACTTAAAGTCCATAAAATTCGAAACACTACGATAATACAACCAAGTAAATAAATATACATATATCTAATGCGGTAGAAAAAGATTTTCAATACTATACTCATTGTCAGATTTTTTGAAATGCATCTTACGTTTGACTATATTAGGAAGAGGGAATAATATATCAAACAGTAATGAAAGGGAGTATAGAGTATAAGAGATTAAGAAACCACTGGGCGAACGATCATCTTCCTTATAAAACAAAGAATCATTAGAATGAAGATAAGGAGTGCGTTTTACCTGGTTGATGTTCTGTTCAAGGAGTGTTCCGGATCTAGACTGTCGTGGGAGGGATTTTCATATACTGACAATGGGAACCTTTATCACTAGGAGAGTCTAATCCAGATGGTTCACCGAAGATAATTTTCCTAATTTTGAGAAATCATGTAAATGTGAAACCACAGTAACAAAATTATACCTGCTCAATCGGAGGTGAAATGTCAATTTACGACTAACTTAAGTTAAAATTTACATCTGAATTGACTCAGCAAGAGGGAAATTTAGTTCTGCGAAATCAAAGTTTGTTTTACTGCAACTTATTACAAATTTTGTCCAGCACCTGTTCATTCTCCATTCCTGCAAGTTCTTCGCTTTGCCTTTTTTCTTATATGCACTCAATGCCCCACAACGCCAAAAATAATGAATAATAGCAGGGAAGATACCGTTCGCTGTTATTCAGTCGTCACAAAGAGAACTTCCCCTCTACTCTCTAGTAAGTCCCTTCCCCCACTTTCGCGGCTATGTAGAGGCCGCACCATGTCCTACGAAAACAGAGGTAACTTATTTCTTAGATTACAGCCTTGTTTGATTTGTGACCCCCTTAAATTTTAACACATACCGTTAGAAGAATGTGTGACATTAGGCATAATCTTTTCAATTTTTCAAATTGGTTTAAAATGGTCAATTTGGCCGAAAATAGATATTTTTTATGAATTCAAACGTCTTTTTAGGGAATTTGGAAACTTTATTTTAAATTGTAAAAAGATTTCGCAATATTTTAATCTTTTCACTTGCAAATGCAGAGAGCCGCGTATCTCTCCAATGCTAATTAATGCCTCAAAAGTCAAAATAAAATAGGCTTGAATCGGCCGTTTGGGCAAGCGCTACAGCAGCCTTAAGAATGGAATGAAATTGTATTTCTGCTGTAAGTGTGGGAGAAGGGAAATGGTGGTCGAGCATTTAATAGTGGAATCGAAATGCATTGTATGCGCGGAGTGATTTCACTCTTACGCAATTACGTCTAAACCCAAAACTGAATGGAAGCAGGAAGTGACAAATGGAATATTGATATTTCAATATGCAAGGAAGAGCCGGTGCAGATCTCTCCATCGAAGTGATTCACTTCCGCTGACCGCAGTTTACCAGGAAACAAAGGACGTGCGAATAATAGCCCTTCTTCACTTGGCGCTGCCCTTTTTCTGTGACTGAGCTGAACATTCAGTTTTCTCTCAACTCCTCTTGAAGAGAAAACTCTTAAAATTCACATTGTGGAGGGCCTGGTAACCTAAGTAGAGCAAAATGTATAGCAGTTAAAAGTGCTTCGACAGCTGAGGTAATTTCGCATATAGACCACACTGGGAATCGAATCCGGGACCACTTTCCCTAAAGTCGAACGAGCTGTCCACTTGGCTATTCGGGAGCGATGACATTGGTTTACATCTATGATCTATTTATTCAAATCGGTGATTTTCACGACTCACTCGGAAAACTCCGAAACCTAAAATTTATGATTGAGATAAAAAGAGGAGGGCTAAACTACTATTCCCTTAATTGATTCCTTGGGGAGGATATCATTGCTTTGTGAGGCGAGTGCCTCGACGAGGACCTCTGGCGGTGGTTTGCGCCACCGTTTGGAGCGCCTCACAACAGAATTCCATTGTGGGATTAAGTCGGCATGGTATTTCATTGTTGAGAAAACCTGCCCTGAAAGAGGGAGAGCTGGGTTTGAGTCCGTCGTGTCGCTTTTATTCACGAATTTTTATCCTTTGGTTAAACTCAAATTAGCTCTTGTCGTACGAATCTTAAAAATTTTAAAGATTAAATTAAATAATTATAATAAAT
>KZ309053.1:508011-586313 GCA_000376725.2 Ladona fulva
AACCTCCCGTAGGCAGTATTTGAATAAATTACATATATATTATAAGGAGATATACTACTTAATAATAATTATTATCATTATAAATTGATTTATTAATAATTATATAAATTAAGCCATAAATCTCGATTTTATAACTTCAGTGTACGTGAACAATACCATAATATATACCATAAAAATATGATTAATATTACAAAAGACTCCTGGATAGCAAAGTGGGCAGCGCGTTCGACTTCGGTGAAAGCGATCCCGGGTTCGATTCCCGGAGGGAGCCTATGTACGAAATGACCTCAGCTATCGAGGCACTTTTAACAATACTACTTCTATTAATATACAAGTGATAATAAAATTCTTACTTTAGAATATGTATTGCTACAATTAAATTAAAGGATTATCTATCTTAAACGTAGTAGTAGTAGTAGTAGTACTGTTAAAAGTGCTTCGACAGCTAAGGTCATTTCATCAAGAATCGAACCCGGGACCGCTTTCGTCGAAGGCGAACGCGTTGCCCACTTGGCTATCGGGAGCCCCCTATCTTAAACGTCATCGATTAAAATTATTAAGTAATTATATATTTATCGCATCTCTTCCTTTTTCTCGATTATTCTGCTGAGAATCGTTTCTAATAATAATCGTTTAGGCGTATGAGAAATAGAACGCTCTTAATATACACTTTTAATGTTTATGTCTGTAACCACTGCAACCTTTGAACTTATTCGCAGTGATTAATTTGTCGTAACAATAGTAAAATAAATAATAATATAGCATAATGACATACCAATTACAAGGAATAATAGGTGTGAAAAATAGCGAAATGACAGGAAGTCAAACTTCTGTCTCTTAATTTCCGGGTATTCTAACCACCGAACTACCATTCCGCGTCTCTTCCACACGCGTCACTTCTTCTTCTTGTTAAAGGAAAGCTTACTAATGCTTTCGTATTAAACATTAATAAACTCGTTGAGGTGAATCATTCTGAAGAAATTCCGTAAAGGATGAAAATCAGTATTGATAACAACACTTCCCTTAAAAATCAACGGTGCCTCAGGGAATGGTCACAAGAAGCGATGCGCAGGTGCGAAACAAAGGTGCCCTTGAAGGGAAATTGGCAATCTCTGTGATTTAGTTTCGACGAAGGAATGCGTGTACGGCGGTGAAATTGAAGCAGCTGCACGTCTGCACGCGTGCTTTAGGGAGGCTGACGGAATCTTGGTGCGGCGGTCGTGAGGCGAAACGTGCCTACGAACGGACGTGCGACAGTTAGGCAATCGGTTAATAACCGCTTTCGATATTCATTATTCACGGTCGTGTGAGTAAATGCTGAGAAAGGTGATTCGAAGATCCTGTTTCATAAGAACCACGGCTTATGCTCGAAGCACTCCTTAGAATTAAAACTGGCAAATTGCGTCTCACTGAACATAGCATTCGGATTTATCCAGTGATGTCACAATTAATTCATTATCATATAAAAATCACTAGATTGACAGTTATGCTGCAGAGAAGAAATGTATCTGTGGCACGGATATGGCATTTAGGTTTCCACACAAAATAAAAACAACCGTCAAATCTCCAATCTTCCGCAGAAAAAGATTGGATTTAAGACGAACGGAAATAGAGAATTTTTAATATAATACTTAAAAATCGCCAAAAGAACATGTTGATAAGTAAATACCGTAATATTTTAAGATGTGATCATCTCAACGAAAGAAAAGAGACGCAATTGTTGACATATTACAAATTAATTTAAGGATAGTCATTTTTTCCTCCAAAACTCAAACAGAAAAACTAAAAATATTACCCATCTCTCCACTCATTTCTTCTTCGGACATCGTTTTTCCGATTGGTCTAAACCCACAAATTCCTCTCTTTTATTTGGCATCATTTTCATTCCATTGTAAATCGTTTCTCCAATATCTCCCATAACTTGTTTTAAGTATTCTCTCTTGATTCTATTACTCTAGTATTCTAGTACTCTTGGTCTTACTCTGCTCCTTTTGCCTTTATTTTTCCTTCAATTGAGTTAATTATGAACTTGTCGTTTCCATAAATGTGACCAATCCAATTTCCTCTTTCTCGTAACTCTCTTCTTCCTTTGATCTCTTTTAGGACATCAAATTACTTAATTTATTTCTTCAAGGTATTCTTCCTGCTCTTCTCCATCATCTCATATTAAATTCCTGTATTCACTATTTTTCTTCTTTATAAATGGTCCATATTTCTCTGCCATATAGAGACATATTATACTTCGATATTAGCAACTGTTTTTCTTACTGAAGGTAATTTTTTATTTGAGCTAGTCTGCTTTTTAAATCTGCTACACTTCTTCTGTGGTTTTGCTTCCCAAATATAAAATTCTTTTTTAGCTTCAGCTGAGTTCCATTAATCACAAAATCTTCACCTCTGTGTCGTTTGCTGCACATTATTTATTTCTGTCTTCTTTTTATTGATCTTTAGTTGAAATTATTCTGTCACCGGTCATTCCTTCTTGAGATATTGCAAAGTTTTTCAAAGATCTTCTCTAAAATCTCCTAAAACAACAATATCAGGGCTTTTGCTATTAAGAAATGAACGTCTTCAAGCAAGCATACATTCCGTTCATTTTTATACATTATGATGTATATTTGGTTACTCTGTCTATTTTGGTATTTTTTTATCACTCTTTTCTCCGCTAATCAAAATTAACTTAACATGCACAAGATTAGAATGAGAAATATTTGTCGAGCGAGTTTATTTGACGGCAACATTTCCAGGTTCTGGTTCTTTAAACTTTTCTCATTTCGCTGAGTGGTTAACAAATTACTATCCTCACTAATTATTTATCTTCAATTTAATATGAGATGAATTACAGCAGCATATCTAAAATTTGGCACGTTTCGTGGTAATTAAGAAATTACAACCATGAAATTCCACAAGCCGTCTTACTTCTGCTGATACCCGTTTTCAGTTCGGTAGGAGTTCGAATAGGATTTTCTCATATTTGCTTATATTAATTATCATTATACTTTTTATTCGACGATGTTTAACCCATGTGAGTCTATCTCACACGTAACCTCTGAAGTCAAATATGTTACCGCACAAACGATTACAACGTGTACAAAATAAATACAAAGAAATTAAGATTTGAAAAAAATAAAAACAATGAGAAAAGAGAGAATGACTGGGGTGTGGGGGAAAAACTCCGCTGCTGAAGGCCTTAACAGGAAAACCTACGGAGAGGTAAAATGGTCTTACAAGAAGGGAAACACGCGAAGACATAGAGGGAAATGGATTATATGAAATATGACATCATATACGATTGAAGTCAAGACTAGAATAACAAACCACGCATTTTCCTCAACTTTTTATTTAGCTTTATTGAAACCCAAGCTAAATAATCATATTCGAAGATTAGAACTTCGACTAAAAACGTTGATGGAGGACAATAGAACCGCTGCTTAACCTCCAAGGAATAAACAACAAAATGTATACATCTGTTACTAGTAATACGTGTCTTCACAGATGACGCAGTATTAGCATTCTCGGCATTATTCAGATAAATATCAAACGTCGAAGATCGCAGTTCACTAGCAAACGATTTAGCTTGCTTTCCAAAGTTGTGCGAAAAAATGTGTACTAAATCTTAATGTAAGTAAATGCTCTGCATTTAATTTAATCGAAAATAAACAATTGCATCGGAGCTACCCGTACAAAATTAGTGAAATGAATATTAATGTGGTCGACTCTGTTGAATCAATCTTATTAACTGGAGCACACATATTCGAAAAATCGGCAAAGCCACTGAAAAGCACGGTCTTCTAAGGAGCGCTGTAATTAGATGCGATGGAAAGGTTAGAGAGCGATGTTATTTTGCCTTGGTCAGGTCCCATCTGGAATATGCTCTAAGACGCAGGTTTGGGAATCCCTGAAAGAAAGGATTGCTGCGATTGCTTCATAAATTCAGAGAAAGTACATTTGCGGAAGACGTCAATGGTATTATGCGACCCCCTTCTGCTACTTCGGTCAACAATGAGCGTAAAATAAGAGAAACTGATGCGAGGACAAGTCGTCTTATGGACTCATTCTTTCCGCGAACGATACGCGGCAAGAACAAGCTAACGAAGTATCTCTAACGCTCGGTGTTTACACCCCCTGCCACATGCCGAAAGGCAGCTTACAGGGTATATATGCAGTTGTATATTTATTCGAAGAGTCATGACTGTGTACTAGGAGTACTTTAAATATAATGTATATTTTGGTGCGCAACGTTAGCGGAAAAGTATCGCGAGGGCGGGACACGAATCCAGACCTCCCACTTGCAAGGGTCTCTCACCAATGGAGATGCTGGAAGATATTTGGTCGATTGGAAAAACTCCGCTTTCGGGCATACATTAGCATTTTGATAAATGATTCCTTAGCTTAGATTGCCTCTCAAAGCCACATAATTTAACCGATGACGCTTCATAGAAATTCTAGAAATCTTCACTAGCTGTATTATATTGCTTTAAGAGTGTTGATTCTTGCTATTTTAGGAAATTAGGAACCTTTTAATAATGTATCAACTGGAGGTAAAAAAAAATGCTGATAGAAAAATTGCGGTAACATAACTTTCTTTGCAGTAAAGAAAAGGTTAGATTTTTTTCAAGGTATAATTGAAACTTGAGGCGTATAGGGATTTGTCAACGATAGTTAGAAAAGCAGACATTTTTGGTAGCACAAAGATAAATTAATTAAGCAACAAACGAATATAAGTAAAGTCTCATTTTAAAATAGAACTGCCAAAGAATGTAATAATTTGCCTGCAGTAGTCTTTGAGCCATTCCCTAAAAATCACAAGCAGTTTATGAACATGTTAATACATGAACAGTTTAATACATGGAACTTACATGGAGAAAGTTGGCGAAGCGCAGGCGGAGTGGGGGATAGCCTGGTGAGAGACGGTGGCCCGAGACAAGATGTACCTATTGTGATGCTGTGTTTTTATACCTAAGGGATACTTTTAGAGTAATAATTTATTTTGTAAGCTGAAAATGTATGTACGTATATTAGTGTAAAGTGTAAGTTGATGATAGATGTTCTGTAGCAAATGTTGTATTATTGAAATTGTATAGTCTACTTTATAATTATATAGTATAATATTGTAATTATTTTAGAGTAGTAATAAGTTACCAATGGACTATTAGTCCATCTGTATCACATGTAATAATCATCTATCATATATATGAAAAGTAAATGTCTGTCCATCCGTCCGTCTGTCCGTGTGTCCGTCCCCCTATTTATCTCAGAATCGGCTTGACTGTCAAGGTCTGAGGTCTGAAAAAACTGCATTGTGTTTCTACGATGCTGAAACCCCCAGGAAAACTATATTCATCTCTGTAAAGGCCCGGGTTCGAACCCAGGAGCACAAAATACGTTTCGATAAGAGATGTACGTAAATTACGTTTTCGTGACTTGCAGAGGTCGTATCTTTTATAAAATTAAATTAGAAACAATGGTCCTACGAAATTGAGACAGGTGTCAAAAAAAATGATCATAGGGGCTTATTTTAGTCGTGAATCATTCATATAATTTCGAAATTGCGAGAACTTTGATAATATAAACGGAAAATTGATAAAAATTTTCGGAAATAAACAAGCCATCCCTTTGATGACCACGGCAATTGTTGTACATTAATTTCATGAGATTTCCCATATTAATACACGGGGATAATCAGTTAGTATACCTTTCCATAAGAAATAAACGTAAAATAGGTTTTCGTTACCTGCAGAGGTTGTTTCTTTTACAAAATTATATTAGAAACAAGGGTACTACGAATTTCAGACAAGTGTCACAAGAAAGAAAAATGATCATAGATTCTTATTTTAGTCGTGAAATATTGATATAGATCCGAACTTTTGAGGATTTTGATAAAAAACACGGAAATTTCGTAAAATTTTTCGGAAATAAACAACCCATCCCTTTGAGGACTAAGACCAATGTTGATCGTTGATTTCATGAATTATCCCATATAAGTGCACGGGGATAATCAGTTCTTATAATTTTTATAAGAAATTTACGTAAATTAGGCTGTCATGACTTGAAAGCAGTAGAATAAATGTTATATATAATGTATATGGTAAGAAATAAATTGAGTTATTATGATCTTCCGGCAGAATAGTTTTGTGCTTAGGAGGATCAGATATATACGATAATAGATATATTTTTAAACTAAATTAAGTCCCGTCATGATTGACGGGGGAGTTTACTAGTAATAATAATAATATTCATAACATCTACAGGTCTAAAACACTTCCAGCATTTACATGCATGTTGATGCTCTATAAACCCCATACTCCTGTTATAAACAGCCATTCACCTCTAGTGAACCGCCTTAAGGATGAATGGTAAACCATTGACGTTTTGCCTCCATCAACTACTTAGGGTGCATTATAAGAAGAGCAACGGCTGGCACAGGATCAACATCTATTAATTTAGAACGTGGTGGAGAATGCCTAAATCCCTTAACCAATGCCTTTCATTTATAAGATCCTTTCCTAAAAAAGACCCTGGCCCAGGATTCAAGGGAAATTTTTCTTATGACCCGTCTAGCTCGTTACATTGAAATTCCAGGCGGATGCTAACGTCAGATGGGCTCTCCTTGAACTTCTAAGCACGTGTTTAGAACGTGACGAGCTGTTACACGCTTGACTTACATTCCCCTCGGTGTCATTGGTCGCCGTCCATAATTGAAATATTTCAGTATTATAAACGCAAATATATTCAAAGTAGCAGGGTTTCTTTAAAATTATCGAAAAAGGTTACTTATGCTGGATAACAAGTCCTTTTTCCGAAGATTGCAATGGGCAGCATCTTTAAGAACTCATGACTGTACTGTAAAAAGAAAGCGAAGTTTAAAATGGCCTTTCCTTTCATTTCAATTGATAGCATCTCATTCAAGTAAACATTAAAATTGCCCACGCATGCCCTATCTCTTAAGCACGCATCAAAATGTACTGCTCAAGTTATTGAGCAATCAAAATTTATTTTCACTAATTGAAAATACCGTAAAGTTTGTATTATCGGAACGAGTTGACAGTTCGATTGTATGCTGAAATATTACGCTTTCAATGATTTAAGAGGTGATGAAAGGGGTTTATTGAATTAAATACATAAATCTATAATACGCAGATGTATTTACAATATTTGAATAACCAAATAAATATATTTTCAAATTAGATTGCTTAAACTCATTAATTAAATCCAAAATGGGCTGAGAAGGACGAAAGAGCAATTACTGTGGTTTAAAGCTATTAAGTAGTGTTTCCTCTGAGCTACAGAAACATTATCTCAGATGGTTAAGCATATGTCCTAATAATTAGAGTATATAATAACGATTTAATGAATTGACGGCGGTACTAACCGATAATTGCAACACGCTTAAATTAGCACACGATAAAGTTTAGCCGGTTATGAAAATAATCGTCCAATTATCGCAGATATATTTATGAAAAATCTCATATAAAATATGGGATGAAGATTATGGAACTGTACACAAAAGATATACTTCATCCTTTCTTTTTTGGGTTTGAGAATATATATTTTACTTTTTCCAAAAAAAAAGTTAAAAAATTCCTTTATTATAAAATAGCTACGTTTATATTTTGCGTCTCTCGTTTCGTTGGTTTGAAAATCAGCAGTTTGAGCTTATATAAACGCGTCCATCACTACTTGCAGTACCTACAAGTAAAAAGCATCGCCTTAGAATATAACCTACATATTTTATTGGAAATAATTTAGAAAGGATAGCCCAAAAAGAAAACTTTTCATTTAAGTAAACTTGGTTATTTTAAAGAAATATGGGAAATAAAATCTTCTAGAAAAATAATTTCTTCTTTCGGTGCTGATTTCAAACCTAATTTTTATTTGGCAATTCTTAAGAATATTATTTTGCAAATGATAGGACTCATTATGGAAAATCTCGAAGAATGTATGTTAGGAATCCGTTGTATATTATTTCGTAATCCATGTCACCAGGAAGTTAGTTTCCAGTTTTTGCAAAGCAGTAAAGAAAGCTGAGGATCCACTGGTAATTTCCTTTCTTTTGTTAAATCATGCAGAGCTTATGATAAGGAATAATTTATAATATTTCCTAATAATTGCTTGCACGCAACTAAGGGGGAAAATGCATAGGAAAGCTCCCGTGCTTGACAATGTTACCTCACCGATATCGACTGTCAATATTTGAAATTATTATAGTGCAAACGGTTTCTTCGGTCTAGAACGTTTTTTGTCGTCGAAGTTTAAATAACAGATATTAGAACGCTTATACTTTTGGATTCTTAGATTTGATAAGAATGGAAGCTCTCATTTATAGTATGACGTGACTTTCCTTCGACCTCATAAATCGAAGATATAATACTCTTTATCTAGCATGCGAAGTGAACTTCCGGGATGGTGGCTCGAAAAGGAACAAAAGACCTTGCCGGTTCTACGATCGCATACATATTATTAGCATTTTCTAGACATCAAGCGAATTCGATCATTAAATCTTCCTTTGGTATTTGTCTAAGGTACTTCAATGAAATGTCATTCTCTTACATCTGGAAATACGGCGGAACAGGGTTCGTTGTCCCCTACGATTTCATACAACCTTTCCAAGTTTCCTCGAATTAAATCACTGGAAGATATTCCTCCGATGAAGCCCACAATTAAAGTTCCGTTAATATGGCGAAGAATTCGAAAATTCATGCAATCGAAGTTTACATGTATACGGGCAGCTATTCTTAATTGATATTTAGATTGAAAATAAAAAAGACATTAGTTTGCGTTTTGGTAGTGACGAAGAATCCAATCGATATTTATATATATTCTGTTGGCGTTAACGATGTTTCCCTAGAACTAGAGAAAGAACCAATTCCCTCTGATTCGCGAAAGAACCGTATTTGGCGTCTTTAACGAGTATTTCTCAATTACTAAAGGTTCGTCGAAAATGTTGCTAAATATTTTTACCAAAATTTGCCATAGCTTCAATTTTTATTTAAAATGATTACCAATATCCTCTGAGCAACAACCGGCACTGCTTCACATTCATTTCCGTTGTATGATAACACTGCATTCAAACTAGTCTTAAAAATGGAATAACATTCGCCATGCTTCAATGCTGCATCCCATTAATGTGAGACATTGCCAAACTGCTCCTTTACTACGTGTTACTATTCGTATACAGCGTAGCAATACCAAAATGGTTGGATGGAAATGGGACATTTAAGTCTCCATCTCGCTCAAATGAAGACTCGTAATGAATACGTCACAGTTGATGTAGGGGTCAGAGTGCTAAATGAGAAACGAGGCGTCGGGTTCTAATCTTGATTACAACATGGTTGTCTGCATTTTTATTTATAGGATAATTAGTAAAGGTAGTCTTGTTGGATGACAATTCACTCCATTGAGATTTGTCATCTGCATAATCGTCCTGCAAATCATCTTTCAGCATTTGGCAGGGATAGGTAGTGTCTGGGTGTACACACCAAGATTTACGTATTCCGTTTACAGTAGTCACGTATCGTTTACGAAAAGAATGAGTTCCTAAAACGACTTTTCCTCGCAACTATTTCTCTTATTGTACGCTCATTGTTGGATTGAATGAAGCATGGCATGATACCGATTACGTCTTCTGAAAATTCACTTTCTTCGAATTTATCAAGTATTCGAAGCCTAATCTCCTTTCTTTCAAGGATTCCCAACCTGCACCTAGGAGCATATTCCAGATGGGGTCTGAGCAAGTTGAAATTGCATCGCTCTCTAACCTTTTTATCGCATCTTCCTTCGATGTGCTTTATAAAACCGAGCTCCTTTGTTTCTCCACCACAGACTTTTCGGATATGTGCACTCTAAACCTTCTAAGGTCTAAACGAAGCAAGTGTTCATTGGTGGAAACTCACAAGTGTTTCCTACTGAATCGCTCACGGTATTTTCTCGTGTCTTTATTTCGGGCCTTCATCGCCTCCTCCGAAAGCCTCCCCAAAGGAAGAATGGATTTCTTTGAGATTTCTGTGCCGTGAATTAAAACTTTATGGATAGTTGATGGCAAGTAGTACCACGGATATAGTTCCACGAAAAACAACGCGTAGCACAGCAGTAGTCCTCGAATGCTTTTTCATTTATATTCCGACCGCTTGAGATTGCCTTCAAGACATTGGAGAATCTTTTAATGAGATTCTTGTCGATCACTGATGATTAAATTTTAATGAATAAGTATTGAAGGAGGATGAACAAACTAAGACTCATGAACTTCAAAAGATGAAAGATAACACTTCAAAAACGAATTACTAAAACGATACTTTTATCAATCCAAATAACAAAATTTATCCATGTATATTTCATCATCTGCACAATTTTTTTTCAATAACAAGCATTTATTAGGGATAACGATTTCCAATTCGCACGTGTAATTTCAGCTGCTGGATTTGGATTTTCAAAGAAATGCCTAGTGGTATCCCATCATTGGTAGTTCCATATCCCGGCTTTGGCACATCCATAATCAACCCCATCTTCTCTCTAAATTTTCTTTGCAGATTACATTTCCTCTCTTGGAGTAGTAATTTTTTATTACCACGAGCCTACAACGAGTAGTTGTTAATTTTATGAGGAGTTAAAAGGATACTTCTTAAGAAATTTATATCACAGCCATCAATTTTCAATCTCACCCGCCACTGCTTGAAATTCAATCGATAGGAAATGTGTAGAAGACATTCAAAGAATTTAATGTAACAATGCAACGTTGAAATAGCCCAATATCTCCCAAAAATTAATTAGGAAAAATGACAGCAGAGAATTTCAAAACGGACACTACATTTTGAAACATGAATAAAAAATATTCGTATTTCACCACTGAAGTTTAATTTTGATTCAGAAAAGGAAAAGTGATATATTTAACTAAATATAACTTACCAGAAATGTTTACTCCAATTCCGGGAAGTATATCTACACCGCAAACACAGAATACTGCAGGGATCAACTCGTAGAATTTGCGATGTATTGAACGGTATAGAATACGGAAAGATCATCGTGAAGCTTCTGAACTGCACCAAAACCAGAATGTAACTGACTCTGCGTGTATATTTTGAGCTAAAACATGCGAAAACACAATACAAAGTACAATCGTTTCCCAAAAAACACACACAGCTGGGTATTATAAACCTAGCCCCTTTTTAGGGGAGAGATTTTACTCAGGCTCTTAGACCTTCTCCCAATAACGGCCAGATGTTGTCCTTACAATCGAGGGCCCGAGAGAGGGTAAAAAGAGTAAGATGAATTAAAATAACTTTAAAATGTTTTTCATGAAGTAAAACTTTCGCAAATGGTATACCTATCAAGAGATATGATGGAAACGATACGTTACTGCTAAATTTACTCTTGTATTAAGCATTGAGTGTGTAATATTTTATATATCTTATTATTTCTTGTCTTAAGTTAGAACAAAGGTTCGTTTTAGCATATAATCCCAGGAACATAACCTTTAAGAAGCGTGTTGGTCCGTATATCATCTCAAATCCGAGATCGTCATGGAGGGTGACGCTCCGCCGCGCGGATATGGCTCTTGCCTCGCCATCGAATATTGGGTATATAAATCGGCGTCGCAAATTGTCGCAGGATTTTATTTCAGATTCCTATGCAGGAAGCTTCAAAGAACATCGTGGTATAAGTTAGCCCGTGTACATCGTGGTACATCACTACTATTTTCCTCGCTTTAGTTGAAAATTTGCCGTAAAATATGGGTTCGCCATTTTGTTGTATAACTTATGCAAATATCCTACTGTGATCATTCAAACCAAGTAACATGAAGCTGAAAGAATAGGTTTATAATACAGCATCGTTTTTTACCCGATGATTTTGCTCATTTGGGTTCAGTGTTGGCTTGAAGTTGAAGAAATTTGTGAAAAATCGAAGACCGGCTTTTTTTCGTCAAATTTGGTCAACTTTGACCCCCTGTAGAATTTTAATGCACCAGAATAAAAGTGTATTATTTGGTAGTTATATGCAGAATTTATTTAAGAATAGCCATGCGAAGTTTCAAAGTCCGCACTCAAAAAAACCATTTTCTTATTTTTGGCCAGCTTTTTTCGATTCTAGCCCACTGTGCGCCATTTACAAATGAAGAAGTCACTCGCTGAACTGAAATTAATAATAAATTCTCGTATACCTATAATAAGTCTGTTTCTGTACATTAAAAAAATAGAAGTGGTAGATATGGTAATTAGAAGTGACACTGAGTCCAAAACACCTGTTTAAAAAATTATGTGTCTGTCTGTCATCATGCAAAATATATCTAACCGATTTTGATGAAATTTGACAGGGTGATAATGTATGTCCTGAATTGACACATAGGCTACTTTTTATCCCGATATCATACATTTTCGTTGGTTAAATGGACAATTATGTGTCTAATTATGTCATAGGCGGAGGTGAAAGAGACGGGTGGGGAAAGTAGGGGAGGGAAACTTTATTTTCCCATAAAACTCTATTACTAAACGTTTTTCAACTTTCAAGATTGGCACATTTTAGGATAGAATATACGTTATAGATCTTTTCGCCACACAGATTATAGGCTACTAATCACGTGCCTTTTATTCCCCGGTTTGATACTAGACGAGGGAAATATTTCCCGTAAGAAATACATGTAAAGTTAACTTTTACCGCTTGTAGTTAAGTTTAGCGGTATGAAATCGATACAAGCATGAAAAGAATGAAATTGAATTAAAATTCTTATTTTGGCCGTGGAACATTGATTTTGATTCGAAAATGCGAGAATTTTCACAAAATAGACGAACATTTTGTGATATTTTGTAGTTATAAACAACCCGTCCCCCTGACGACTAATTCAATTGTTGAATCCGAGTTCATTCATTTTAGTTCGCTTTTATCTCTTGCATGGTTTGTTTCTTTTGCAAAATTAAATAAGAAAGCATAGTCGCATAAAATCGAGACAAGTACCAAGAGAAGGGAAATGGAATGAAAATTCTTATTTTGGTTGTCGAATATTGTTTTCTGTCCAAAATTACGATAATTATAAACAAATAAATGAAACTGTTATAAAATTTTGAGGTTGTATACAAGTCATCCCCCTGACGTTTAATTCCATTGTTGAACCCGAATGTATGCATTTTCCTACAGGAATAGATTGGGAATTGAGGTCAACATATAATGCACGGTAAGTATTAATGATAGACTACAGGTGTGAAGAGGAAGAAGGTTTATAAGATTTTAGCATTTGCGGAGTCCAATGATTTGCATTGGCGAATCTCAGGGACGCACATAGACCATTTCGGATAGTTTTATATTATTCAGCTCATTTTTGTCAACGGCATTTCAGAATGATGAAACATTCAAATATTCTCTTCGCTGAGTAAATCTACATATACATTTAGCCTTTGCAATACGCCTTTCGGCTGATGACACGGAATGCTTGTGACTCTGCTTCGATCGCTGTCATATTTCATAAAAGAATGTACAGTAAATAATAACGAAATATAATGTGTCATTTGCTACATTGGCTGTTTTATTTCCTGAGAGTTGAGTGAGTCTCTAGTAATATGTAGTTATCAATTTTTACTTCCCATTGTTTCTTAATGGCTAATTGAGCTATTTTAAGTGTGGGTGTGTAAGAGTGAATGTTCGCCTAATACTGGAGAACAAGTCGCTATAAAGCAAATTTGCGCATTTTTAAGAACCGACGTCATACAGATCCCTTTTCGTGTATTTATTGGTATAAATTCGATCCCATTGAGTCCGTTCGAATGCTTTCCCATAAGATGTTCATGTAAACTTCATATTAATCTTTTGCAAGTTCTATTTTTATAGCAAAATGAAAAAAATATCATCGTAACTGGAGACAATTTTAATAAGAAATAAATGTCATTCAATCATATTTTTATCTTCAATTAAGGATTTAGGCTCCAGATTATGAGAACTTTGATTGGAACACTTTTGTTTTTGTTAATCTTTTCTATTGAGCAAAGTTAAGACGAGAGATGTTACTTTCTCTTTTGTGCAAATATGACTAATCATTTAATCCGATCTCTATTTCCCCGGTGAGAATCAACAGGCACTTCAGCTAACATATAATAAAATATAATCGACTAATTGATCGGAAGAGTAATATTATTCTGGTTAATAAACTATTAATATAACTATTACTACATTTCTGTAACTATTAATTCTGGTCGCTTACATCGGTTTATCTACCATTATATGCCATTCCAAATCTCAACGCCACTTTCTCTCCAGTGATTAATTGCGGGCCTCCTCGGAATGCGCTATTCCACGCCCCCGATGGCATCGGCACCCTCTTTTGAACACATTCCCCATCCGTTGCTTCGGAGGCATTATATTCATTGTGATGAATATGAGCCCTGTGGCGATGCGCAGGGGCATTTTTCGCCATGTTTAGGATAGCGCTGGAAAAGGGAAATTAAGTCCTTCGCTGAATTTTTTATGAGCCGTTATCTCCGTTAATTATTAGGAGAACATCTGACCTCGGCGGAAGTTCAACGCGTTTTCCCTCCAAATGCGCACTTTACTTTTCTTGCCGCCTCCGAGACTTTCGAGAACTACGAGTGAAAGTAAACAAAAGTGTATTTCTTCCAGGGCACGAAATTGAAAGACAACCAATGTCCTTTAAAGGAGAATGCGATATCGAAAAGTATTGACCACAACGCACAGTGGTTTAGAATCGAAAAAAGCTGGCCAAAATTACAAAAATTATATTTTTGAGTGAGGACTTTGAAACTTCGCATGGCTACTCTTGAATAAATTGTACATACAACTATGCAAGTCATTTACGCTATCTTTTACGCATCACAATGATACAGGGGGTCAAACTTGACAAAGTTTTCCGAAAAATGCCGGTCTTCGATTTTTCGCCAAATTCTTCAACTTCAGGCTGATACTGAACCCAATCATCAGCTAAAATATGATTTCGTGCTATAAATCTGTTTCTTATCCTTTATTATGAGAGATCTTAATGACTATGGTTGAATATTCGCACACATGATGTAACAAAACGGCGAACCCTTATTTTAGAGCAAATTTTTATCTAAAGCGAGGGAAATAGTAGATATAGACATCGATAGACACGGGATAACTTAAAGTATTCATTGAAGCTTTATGAAGAGGAATCTGGAATAAATTCTTGCAACTGTTTGTGACGCCGATATAAAAAGGGAGCTTTCGACATCACTGAAAGGACCAAATCCGCGCAGCGCAGCGCCGCCCTCCATGACGATCTCGGTTTTGAGAAGAATTACGGACCAACACGCTTCTAGTCGATATGTTTTGTGGTTAATATGAAAGATTTACACTTCATAGACAATTTAAGTGAAAAGTCTTTCTTCCTGTGCAGTAACTATTCAAGTAGCTAATTTCTCAGTTGCTGCCAAGACTTCTTCTAGTTCAGTCCTACTATTTAGGAAAACCGTTATAATTTGAATAAGGGGCTTCTGTTGAATTTAGCACCTGGGGGATTGGAGAGACATATATCGTTGTATTTTTGCAATAATGATCATTCGTAAAGTGACTATTCGTTAAAAGGATGAGTACGATATTTGTTGGCGTCAAGGGATCAGAGGCCGCCACCCAAGATTTTCTCTGCATGGTGAGTTACATATACTCCTTAATCGGACTACATCCTAGTAGTAATACTACAAACTGAACTATAAACTTTTTGTCTCCATCAAAGAAATAATTGATTTTGCGAGCTAATATTTCTGACATATAAAGAGTCTTTGTTGCATAATATGATTGCAAGACGTTCGCGTCTATGAGAGTAAGTCTCGTTTTCACGTACCTGATCTCCGATAAACGGGTGATCGAGTTTCTAGTAGCATCTAATAATTATTAGTTTAATATTAATCGTGATCATTGGCATTCCATTCACGAATTATTATTTTTTCTTTTCTTGTTACATTTATCAGATGCATGTGCATAACGAAAATCCTTGTTTGATTTTATCGGAAATCATTTAAAAGTTATTCGTAGCTTTTCGTACATTTCTTCGCTATACATAATAATGCTTTCAAATACCTATTATAACGTTATTATGATAACTTTTGAGAGCAAAAAGCTAAAATAAATTGACATATACCTCAGTAACCCGTGACCCACTGTGACTTCATATATTTCATGGGACGTGAGAACATTGAGCTTCCAATCATACTGTCTGATTTGTTTACCTTATAGAATCTGGAAAAAGAGGTCAATAAAAGCAATATGTTCAATTTATTCTAGCAAAATACTACTCACGGCCAATTCAACTATCATCGTTGGATTGTATTTCAGCATGACATTCTTGGGTTCATAAAATCGACATTTATTTCAGTCATTCCTTATTTAGACCAGTGCTTATTTCTTACATTTGTGAATTTGAATTGAATTCAGCCATATTGTACGACTCATTCGACAAGCAATTATTAATAAGTTGGTTTATTATTTTATACTCGTAATTGTTTCTATTTTTTTATAGGAAGCGACTTAAAAACTTGAATTTATGTTTTCTTCGCGAGAAAAAAGGGAACTGCCAATCTTAAAATCACTTTTATTTTGCTATTTCTTTTTCTTTGTGTCTTTTATAAATCTGTATGATGTTTGAAATTAATTCTCAGAATTGAATTTTAAGAAATAATGATTTCTTCAATACTTATTCTCGGACCTGAATTAGATGCCCAGCAATATTCTCATCCTTGTATTTCCCGAGCCTTTAACCAGCGATTTTATATCCTGTAGGTAACGGAAAGATTGATTTGAAATTTATGGACAGTTTGAGAAATACGAGAAATCGTTTGAAAGTTTAGTAATTTAGTATTTTCTATTATTCCAGATTTTGAGAAAGTGAGTCGCCTCCCCTTACGATTCTGCCCTGGTCTATGAGTCACTCTTGTTTTAAAGGCGAAAGTGTATGACACAGCTGTGGCCGCAGAGGTATGAGAGGTATACATATACAGAGGTATACTTATTTCTAAGGATGAATTTCCAAGAATGGGCGAGTACGGGAAGCAATATAGAACAAATATGGGATAATTTTAAGTCAATCTTACATGAAGCGTTAGACAGGTTCGTTCCAAAGAAGTGTTTGAGCAGTAATCCTGATCCTGAGTATTACAATCAAACTGTCAGGAAGCTAAAGCGGAAGACAAGAAAACTATATCAACAGAAACACAAAGGGCCGGAATACTTTGCGATGTATAAAGACTCTTACAAGAGGCTACAGAAGGAAAAAATAAAGGCCAAGAACGATTTCATAGAAAAATCCCTGACAAACAATGGGTGGGGAAATCTCTATAAATATCTAAGAAGGAGACGGGGAGGTCGGGAAGATATAGTTGATCTAGATATACGTGGAGAAATACTAAATGACGATTTAACGAAAGCAGAAGCTTTTAGTGAGTGGTTTATGAGACAATACGAAGTCGACGATAGCGATAGGAGTAAAATAACACCAGCTGAGAATAACTTTGAATACTTCAAAATAAGGGATAGCGAAATCTTAAGGAACGTTAGAGACATTAATAGGCATAAGTCTTCGGGGCCTGATGACATATCAGGTGAAGCATTAAAAATGGGTGGCGAAGCAATAGTACCGTATCTAAGGGTGCTATTTACGATATCAGTTAATAACGGAAAAATACCGAATGATTGGAAAAGAGCTTCGGTCATACCGATACATAAGGGGGGTCCTCGTTCAGATGTAGATAATTATCGGCCGATAAGCTTAACTAGTGTTGTATGCAAGCAAATGGAGAAATTAATAGCAAATTACATACGCAGGTACTGGGAATCGAAGAAATGGCTTAGTGACGCTCAACACGGTTTCCGTAAGGAGTTCTCGTGCGAAACTCAACTAACAGCGTTCGCTCAGGACATAGCAGGGACATTGGATAGGGGAAAACAAATAGATGCAATAATCGTAGATTTTTCAAAGGCGTTCGATAAAGTTAACCATTGGTTGCTGATGAGGAAAATATCGGAAATGGGGATGGACAAAAGAGTAGTTAGATGGATTGGAGAATTCCTATTCCAACGTACGCAAAGAGTAAGGGTCGGGAACAAAGCATCTCAAGAAGCGACAATTACGTCAGGAATTCCGCAAGGAAGTATTCTTGGAGCCTTATTATTTTTGATTTACATAAACGACATATCAGAGAATATGAAATGCAAAATTAGGCTGTTTGCAGACGATTGCCTCATTTATAAAGAAACGGAAAGTTTAAACGACTGTCGTCTTCTACAAGCAGATGTAGATGAAATCGCTCGCTGGGCTAAGCGTAATAAAATGATAGTCAATGCAGGAAAAACGAAACTAATTCGATTTAGTAGAAATAGGAGCATTATAAATTTTAACTACATTTTAAATAATCAGGACTTGGTCGAGAATCACAATTGTAAATATCTAGGAGTAATCTTCACGAGAGATCTTCAATGGGGGCCGCAAATTAATAATGTAGTAAGTAAAGCATACAGAGCATTGCATTTCATCATGAGGGTAATAGGAGAAAGTAATTCAAGTGCAAAGGAAATAGCGTACAAATCATTAGTCCGGCCAATCTTGGAATACGGCGCAACTGTGTGGGATCCACAGCAAATAGGACAAGCAAAGCAAGTCGAAATGGTGCAAAGAACAGCAGCGCGATACGTGCAAGGAGATTTTAGGAGGACTGCGAGCGTCTCAGAAATGCTAGGAAAATTAGGGTGGGACTCATTAGAAAAAAGAAGGTTTTCCTGTAGATTAGGATGTCTTTATAATGCATATTGCGGTAAGCCAGCATGGGAAAGCATCAGTAGTAGGTTAAAGGAGCCATCATACCGCGGCAGAAAAGACCATGAGTACAAAATAGAACCGCTCCCTCAGAGAACTAACGTAGGAAAAAACTCATTTTGTAACCGCACAGTTGAGCAGTGGAACGCCTTACCTGCAAGTATTTTTGAGCCTTTCCCTCCACGAGTGCGTACCTTTAAGGCTAAGTTAATGAAAATTTTAGGAAAAGGGTAATAATTGATTTGACAACGTATAGTGAACGGCACTAATATTATAATTATTTATAGTTATATTTTATGTATTATATCATATTTTATGAATCATATATTCATGTTTTTTTTTCCAAAATGTATTTCTGGAATTCATTGTGACGGCTGCCTAAGGGAGGTTTTCTGAGGGGTTTCCCTCCCTTCTAGAGCAAATGCTAGGCAGAAGACTAGTTCCCCTTAGAAATGATTGTATTTAGATATGTTTATGTATGTATGTAAATGTATGTATGTTTATGTATTGTCTGTAGATGTATGTAATTTTAAATTAGTATGTTCACTGCCACCAGACCTGGCATCTACTTGCAGTGTAATGTAAATAATAATAATAACGTTTGTCCTACGAAGGCATGAATGCGACAAATGAAGAAAACGCTATGCTGGGTCTACAATTTAGGTAAGCAGAAATCCTCACTTATAGTATTATTTTGATAACTGCCGTGCTTTGTGAGACTTTCCAAATCTGTTATACCATTCACCTAATTAAAGGAGGCTTGATATAAATCATCTGAAATATGAAAGGTGATGCGGAAGATCTCTGTATCTTTGAATTGAAAGATATGTTCATAAAATCGCTGTATTTCGGATTGTTATTAAAGGACTTTGGAATATTAACGTTAGAAAAACGATATACATTGCATGCGCTTTAATTGTGTCTTAGATATTTTATATAATAATATAAGGATGTGCATGAATGAACATCCTTTTGTAATGCTCCTCTGCTTTAAATATATTATTTTGTTCCGATGTAGAGTTAATATTTTTCATACTTAGTGAACCTGTTTATTGTATAGCTCTCAATTATGTCACCGCAATAATTTTCGATTTGGAAAACATTACTGTTATTTATTGAAATAAGAATTTATTTGAGCCATTCATAGTTCACAGCTTACAATAATAATAATAAATGCCTTTATTTGGGCGAGATTGAGACTAAAAGTCTCCTCTTCCATCTAACCCATTGTCATAATAAATACATTTTGAATTTGAAGAAATAAGAAAAATGAAGTTGTTGACTCTGGATATTTATTAAATTAAGTTAACGTAATGGTAATCGGCAGTTTTATTCCGTAATTCGTAGTGCATGACGTAGACATAACCGACGGCTGGTCCATTAAAAATGGAAATTGCATAATTGCTTATATATTACTTTCGACATATGAATGTATCCACCAATATGTCAGATGGCGTTCTTTTCCTCGCGGTTGTAACCATTGGCGCCAGTACCAACAGTGGCACTCATTCCGGCACCGGAAGCAATTCCTTGACAAATTTAATCTCTCTCATCAGTGGACATATTTTTACTTACATTTCAGAGGTCTAAGGATTCTTAGTCCTAATCCTCCCTTCCCTTCACTTTCGGATGAATACAACGAAAATCAGTGAAAGCGTCGATGCATCGAGTCAAGTAATCGAGATAGTGATCGATGGTTAAGGTAATCAACACAAAAGGAAAGTTATGCAGACAAGAAACTAGCGGTATGGGGTAGAGTAGCGTAGGCGATTTTTTCGACGCATCAAAATTTAAATCATTAACGTATTATCTATATTTGGTGTACTCACTACTGTTTTGTATAGTGTTTAATGTACTTCGGTTTTAACGGGAAAATGAACATTAATGTGCATGCAAATTTTGTACAAGAAAATAAGTATCGCGAAAGAATTTTCAAAGTATACCTTCTATATAATATGTATTATTAGTTCTTTAGAATCTAATCGCGATTTAATAAAAAGAAATTTTCTCAGGAAAGCTAACTGTCATTTATGGCGATGCGGAAAATCAACTAACAGCGAAAAAGCAAGATCCTAAAAGTTTACTTAATTTCTCGCAGTTCCTTCCAATCCAAATAAGGGCTTCGAAAATATGACGGGAATTCCAGAGAAATAAAAGTTATTCACAGAACTTTTTATATTTTCAATATATATTTTGACAGCCGAGCGGGGAAAGTTTAAATAGCCTTTCAAATAAATACGAGGCCCGTGAATCCGCGGACTCATTTCCAAAGCAAACGAACGAAAAATAGAAGTTTTCGGATTTATGGAACTTTCTTTTTTATTTTTTTCAGGAAAGAGTTGAGAATTCATCCGCGTGAAAATTAAGTTGCATCTTTTATTTCGGGCCCTCGTCCATCTGAAGTGTCACTTGATTAACTTTATGCGACTCTGAAATTCGTTGCATACATTTCCATTCGCTGAAGAACTTCAATTGGGGTGTGTGCTTGCAGTCCGTACTTTCTACCCAGTCGCTCATTTGAAACCGCTCCAAAGGAAGACTTGGAAACATTTGTCGATGATTGCATTTCCCTCTTCCCACTTACATAAAGCTGCCAAAAGGATGACTAAATTCAAAGGCTAAAAAGATACATTCGGCGTTTGTGTCCTCTTTCATTGGGAAGTAGTCATTAAGTCTGCAGTGATTGCACCAAAGGGAAAACTCGCAGCACAATAGGTTAGATGCGAAATATCATACGAGGAAATAAAACTTTTTCTCCCTCTTTGATGATGACTACTGCAAAGATAGGATTATCAATATATTGGACAGAGTTGACAATCAAGGAAACGTACAATGGTACCTCGACTTAGGAACCGCTCAACATACGAACTTTTGTCGCACTTCAATATGACCTCGTGATACGAACTTCATTTCGATATACGAACCGTAGTGCTTTTACAATCCCGAATACTGTAGTATGTATGCGCATGTAGATGAACACGCAATAAATAAAACAAATAAATGGTGTAACTTTTTGTCTAATTTGATAGAATTTACAAAAAAGTACACAATTTCACAAAATTTACGTGCATCAACTTTATATTCCGGATCAGATATATATTATAATAGAAAACTAAAAAAAATATTATGCGATGCCTATGAGATTTTCTTTGACGAAGATGAAAAAGCTACGGAGACAGCTCTTAGAGAGAGAGAGAGAGAGAGAGAGAGAGAGAGAGAGAGACCGTCTTGCTACTCGTTCTAGGCTTATCTCGTGTTCATTTTATACGCAGTATTTAAACCGACTATTCTCCCAATGTGCGGGAATTCAGGCAGGAAAGACCCGTAAAATGACAACGCTGTCTCAGTTTCTAGAATCCGATCGGATTTGACGCACGTAACCTTGAGCTTCTCTGTTTTGCTTTTCCTTGGCATTTTCAGTGGAAATTCCGTTAGCGATAGAGAAATCAACGAAAGAGTTTACTCATTGGTAAGTCCTTTCTTACTTCATATTTTCAGGATTGCTCGAAGATTATATTTGTATAACTACGTACAACCAAAGATGATTTGATTGATTACGGTCAAAATCGTTTTTCTTTCGTCTCTTTGGGATCATATTGCAACCGGCAAAAAACTTGTAAATAAAAAACGTTTTTTATTTACAAGTTTGAACGGATTAATCGATTTATCCTAAGATACAATGGAAAACTGGGTTTCGAGATACGAACTTTTTGAGATACGAACTCCGGTCTGGATCGAATTAAGTACGTAAGTCGAGGTACTCTTTACGTACAACCGCTTAAATTCGCATCATTACCAAATCTTTCAGAGTCCAATGCTAACTTAGCTGCGGAGGAATTAGAAGCAGAATAAACTGTGATGTAGTTGGGGAAGTTGGGATAATTGTTTCTTTCCTCTCTCGTTGTTAAAGATGTTCCACGAAGCTATACGTACGTTGCTTGACGACCAATTTGTGGTAAAGTTTGGCTGTGCCAATTTATTTAATACTTGTAGTTGAACTTCCGTGGACTTATTTTTTCCCTCGTTCCACAAAGTACCGGATTCGCCGTTTGACTCTATTCATTAGTATCATTTCATTCATAAACTGTTGATGATAGTTCTCTTACGTATGTTAATAAAAACTGTTCTGTAAGTTGTCTTTGGATGAATACTTTAGTAAAGACCCGCTATGACCTCCTCTCGAATTTCTTAATTTGGCTTTTCCTTTTAAATTGGCCCTTTTCCATTTACACAAACGACAATTACATTCACTCCAACGGAGTGGCATGAAATGTAAAAGTTGAACGTGCATCTCCCAAAACTCTAATAAATATAAATTGAAACTGGACACTGTTAATTTATAGGACCTTTAACTAATTTGCTAAGAGCATTTTAATAAGGGAATACTATGGAGCTTTCGTTTTTATGAGCTTTGGACAAAAAGCCCAAAAGATAGATAATGTAATTTGCTTTGAGAGTTTCGTTGTGTTTGCTTATAAAATGTTACTACTTTCAAAATTTGATCTTCCTCCAATTTGCGGTTTGCCTCTTACTTCTTTTGTTTGCTGTTGTCTTCTTTGCTTTGTGTAGCCCAACCCAGACTACTTCACCAACCAAGCCCAACTTATAACACGATAGCATATCAGCCGGGTAGTGGTAAATACAATCGTGGCTATGGTTCACATGTCGTAGCGGTGGGGACATTATAAATGTAACATTGCGACACACTTACTGGCCGATAGATCAGTTATTGGTATGGCATCCGTGATTGCTTATTGTTTATTTATTTGTTTCATAGATTCACAAACATTGATGCCACCAAATTATACCGAATTCCAAACAAATTAACAGATATATATGTGAATGCATGTGCTACAGTAAAAATCGACAAAACTTACTCAAAGAATTATTTAAAAAATATAAATTATGTACATAATTATTTACGTAAAATTAAACTGTACATTCTTTTCAAAATTAGTCATACAACAGTCTGGAAGGGTCTATTTAGAAGGTTAGGGTGTAGTAGGAACGGTTTTGCAAGGGATAAACTAATTGTAGGAATATGGAGAAAATGTTTGAGTCAAGATGCCCTGGATGATATTTATGCAGTGAAACTAATTTGATAATCAGTATTGGAGTTCACTATATAGTAGATGTAAGAAAGACTCTACTTTACTAATAATTCTTTTAGGAATCTTCAAGAAAGGTATTTTAGCTCGTAAGCTGTGGAAGAATTCTGTAGGAGGGGTACGCGAGTTTTAACTATATTAGCAAAAGAAACTGAAGACTTGATTCAGGGAGGCGATATCAAAATTGGCTGACATGAACAAGATAAGAAAACAACATGAAAAGACCGGGATCACTATAGTAGTGAGATATAATTTCGGGTAATCTGGAAGCTTCATTTCGGTGAAACGGTATAAGATCCCAAAAAGGGAAAGAGCTTTCCTTTAAACGCATTCAATATTGTCCATAAAAATTAATTTAGTGTTTATTAGTACTTTTCAATCTCTTTGAGAAATGACCATTTTCAGAGGAACAGCATTTAAACAGAGATCAAAAGTTAGAAGATACTTACGAAGGGAAATAGTCATGACTGTACATTTTTAATTTCCATGTTTCGCGCCGGTCTTGCGTTCTGTTCAAAACCTCCTAGAAAGCCTCTAAGTTATTAATTTTGCCAAAGAACTCGCAGTCGTTTTATCTTTTTTTTTCACTTTTTGTCTTAAAACACAGCATCCAATCTATCAGTGACATTTGTGCTTTTCAATTTTGCGATATTTTGTTTGGATTTCAAGATAGATTTTTTCCATTGTTGCTCAGTTCAAGGCGAATAAATCACTCAGCTGAGGAATTGATCACCAATTTTGTCACACATTCTGTATAAAATGTCCAAAATGGGTACGAAACGGCAAAACAAGGTCAATGGGGGACTGATTTCTGTATCTTTTCGTTATATTCCTCTCATCGGGAGCTTTCGACCACTCGCTCGTATTTTAACTTCGGAGAGATTCCTCTTCATCCTCTGTCGATTCATTTGGAAATAATACGAGAAAGAAATATTTCAGACAAAGAAAGAATACTTTGGAATATTTTTGTATTACTGCTCTTTACAAATTGCAATTCAGGTATTATACTTTATTTTGATTTCTTATATTAAAACTATTTTCATTTGAAACAGTTGAAGAATGAAATGCACTCTGCTTCGTGCTCACTAAGGCTTCGTGAATGTTAAATGAACGAGTCTCAGAAAAATAGAGGAAAGTACGTTTTGTGTTGACTGAAGAAGAAAACAAAAACTAATGAACAGACGTACATACGTTGACAGATAAACTAACAAAGTTAGACCATCCTGAAATCATATTCGTTCGCTGAAGTCCTTTTTCCCCTTAGTTGCTAAATCCTGAAATTCACAAGTTATTTAAAGTTCCGCGGGACCTACAGAAAGCTTAGTTTTATAATTATTCTCACTGTGGCTATATACATAGTTATATTACCATTAAAATTACATATTATCGACTACCTTAACTTTCAGTTCGAGGAACATCACTGTTTATTCAGTTAATCGAGAAAGAAAATGCACCTGTTATTACGGTTTCCAAACTAAGTTGTTAGTGCAATTTAGTGCATTAATTACTTGGTGCGAATGGACGAATGGAACATCAAAATTGAATTATTTTACTTTAATTTTACATGGATTTCGCATTCACAGGTCGTTTTCCTCCTCACGATTGAAGAAAGTGCAAAACCAGTGCGAGTTTGAAGTCAGTTCCGGAAGAAAACTTAGCAAAGTAGTGTGGCAAGATAATTGAGGTCCGGCAGATGGAGGAAAGTGTTTCGGGTGCCACGCCACCGTGGGCCCCCTTCGAATTCAAATGGGTGTGCCTTTCATACTCGACATTTCAAAGAGAATCGCTTTGCTTTGAGGCCGTCTTTCGGCGCCTGCAGTTGGCACTTTGTTACGCCCCCTTCGCCTCATAATTGAAAGGGAACTCGTATTTTTTATTCTCCTACGCGTCCTGCGCTCACTCAAACTCACTTTTATGCACTTCGATATTTTTTCCTCCATAATAGGCCATACCCGTCATGTGCAGAGAATATTACTTACCTTCGAGCTATAATTACAGCAATTAACTTTTTTTCCTCTTCTCCGTTCGAAAATCGAAAAAATTTATATCCAACTCATCTATCACAGATATCGATTTGTCTCGGTCATCATATTTACAGCTGGAAATGCGGTGGAAACGCGGTAATACGAAATATCGATTAAAATGAAGCGCAGAATTGTCTTTTCCGTCTGCTACGAGTTCGTCGTATCGCTTTAAAACTATATCAATTCCTTTAACGCAAAACTGTTACCACAAAACAACGCTTACAATGAAAATATGGGCTGCAAGGATTCCGACAAAACTCTTCGGGCGACACGAAATGGTGTTTATAATAGGATTTAGATCATCATATAAATATATATATATCATTCTATATTTCTAATTGCGTTAAAATGTAAATTTTAAAATTATCTTCTAAATAGATGAGTTTACAGAATTTTTTTTTAGATCACTTGTTTAAAGTCAGTTTAAATGATAAATCTAAGCTTATGATGTTTTTCCGATACAAGAGACAATAAATATCAATTATAAATGGAACTCAAAGCGGCGGATTGCCTTTGCAAGGATTTCGGTTAACGAGGAATTCGGCTGGAAATATTTCTTTATTGTAGCGCTGAAAAATATCGCTCTAATGCCGTAAGGGCTGTTTATTCAATTCCATCGACATAATTGCTCGCTCTAGGGACTGAGATTGAAACGAGAACTTCCTCCGGGTCTTATGCGCGTTACAATTCGATATATCGATTCAAATCTTTCCATCGTAACCTCAATTTTGAATAGAATATTGAAGCGAAGGCGAGAGAAAAGGACGAACTGTAACGAAAGTTCACTAACTCTTTCATATTCATCCATAATTAGTAGAAGCTAAAATTCGTAAGGTCACGTGATCCGCACTATTCTCAACACGAACATTTTTGTTTGCGCGCTTACTATCGACCAACAGGCTCAGGAAATTCTCAAATTAGAAATTTGTTTAATTTGAGGTTAAGTTAAACAACCTTCAAACGATAAAAACGAGAGGTAAATAATTTTATTTGACAAAATTTTGATAGTATATAAAATTATATATGGTACAATACAGCGCTTATTTGTATGCGATGTAGAATTTGCCTCGTTCTGAATTTACTCATCTTTATACATATTTACATTCAACTTTAACTGACGAAGAATAATTATGTTCTGATATATGTTCATTCGGTTATAACTTTTGTCTCTCATCCTTTCACTTTATCCATCTACTTTCGCATGTTTTTCACCCCTTCTTCTCTTTGCGGGTGTTTTCCTGCAGTGAAAATATATTTTTCTGAGATTAAGAAAGTAACAGTTTTTTTCTCTTAATTCTGTTTCCTTCCTTTTATTTAATTTATAATGAGCTTTATAAAATTGTAGTTGAAAATCTCAATGTTATATATCCAAATTTGTACATTTTTACAGGGATAACAGCATGCTCTTTTATATAAAGAGAATTGGAAAGAGTTACGAGAGGGTCTTGTTTTGTAAATGAGAACAGAAAATACTCTATTTTCGGCGTCGTAACGAAATTCATAATATTTACAGTCGATTATTAAACTAACGGAAAGCATTCGGAAAGTGAAACTTTTTATTCGTACACTTCGTATTAAGTAGTTATAGGATAAAAAGTATCGAGTTAGTGTTAAGTTTTTTTGCACAGATATAAAATGCCAAACTTTAAATTTTTTTTGCGCCATATTTTTCGGGCGGAGGTAACTTCATATTCATCCCGATTTCTCGGGCCTTATACGCCCGCGATGAAAAACCAGAATTAGGTTTTTAGAGAGATAAAAGCATGCTCTTTCTTTTAAAAACAATTTGGAAAAGTTTCGAGAGGGTCTTTTTTTGTAAATGTGAGCTGAATATACCCAATTTTCGGCGTCGTAACGAAAATCACAATATTTGCACTCAATTTTTAAACTAACGGGCGACATTAAGAAAATGAAACTTTTTATTCCAACACCTTGTATACAGTAGTTATAAGGCACAAAGTTTCGTGTTTATTGTATGTTAATTTCAAAAGATATAAAATGCCAAACTTTAAATTTTTTTCGAGCCATAATTTTTTGGGCCGATTTTGCTTCAAATTTTCTTCTCAGATTTCGCTCATAAAAGATTTCTTATTATTTTGGGTAATAGAGCAGCATAGGTTGTATAGGAATACCAAGATTTGTTTTGCCCAACGGAATACTGCCTGAGATACCGTCTCAAAGTTGCTAAAAATCGATGTCTAACTGAAGAAGGCTGCGGTAGGGGGTCAAACAAATGACCATATCTCAGCAAATATTTAAGCGATGGATGTAAAACTTGGGAAGTATTCATAGAGGATATGAAGTTATGTTCACACAAAATTTTATTGAAATCTGTGATGGTCGAGCGGGGCATTTCTCTAAAATTGGTCCACTTTACATGGAATGCCCCTATTGTATTGTATTGCATCTTTTTCAAAGTCAATTGAATAAACATATCTCGATAGAAAAGGTAGCAAAGGTAAGATAAAATCTTAGAGTTGTATCAAATATCCTTCTACTTGGTGGCCACCCTTCTAAATAACCTCGTATGTTATTTTAAGAAAGGGGAGGGAACAAAAATTGATGGAGTGATTTACAGAGAGGTACCATAGTCCTTACGTAGAGTAATATTTAAGGTATAATTTAACTAATCAATAATAAATTCCCTTCGGATACTATTTTTACATCCTCCTTCAAATACTTTATGGTCGAAGCAAATATTTGAAATGTACTCATAATAAGAACGAGGACGTTTCCAAAAGCCTTAAGTTGACTCTGGTTTTCTAACTTTTTCCCATAAAGGTTTCCCCAGTATAACATCTTGATCTCCATTGGAAATTTGCGTTGATATCTTCGTCACTCCTGAATTCTTAATCAAACTCATCGTCAATTCGCTCAAAAACATACTTCAAAATTTTCACTCAGATCGGTTTCTGTCATCTTCTAAGCAATGTTAACATTTTCAAAATGTTACGCCCTTTTGCTGTAATTGAATGCGATTTTCGAATTGATGCAGCTGTATTTCGAATTTTTACAAAATTGGGATATTTATTACTTCATAAGGTTAAACGTTTTCCGGAATTATAATTCCGGAAAACATTCCATTTATTTGTATTCTGGCTCAATGACTCTCTATAATTAATTAACTGCGAACGTTGCATTTTTTGCACGAACTTCGTGAGCTCTGTTCGACTAATTTAAATTTTGAGAAGTGGGTTTGTAATTAAAATTTGATACGCTGACTGTAAGTTGCTGACAGATTGACCTCTGAAGGGATTTAGAGGTTGCAGAGAGAAGGACTGCTGACAGTTGACTCTCTTCCCCTCTCTCTAACTTAATCTCTCCCTAAAATGTATATTTTTTCTAATTAACTTACGAACATCTGTGAATAATGTCGTCTTAATTGAAATAAAACTCCAGTATTATCTTATATATATGCGAAATGGTTCCGCAACAACTGAGCGCTTCTCACTCCTAATATTAACCTAAAAACATTTCTAACATTCTATTGTATATTAACATTCTAAATTGTATATTACCGTTATTTATGTTAAACAACATGTGTATTAGCAAAGTTCTAGACCAATTCAGCGCTGCGACAATTGAGCGCTTCTCATTGCTTAACTTAACGTAAAACTATGTTATATTAATTTCTGACAATCTTACGGATGGTATAGTTTGTCAAATATCGTTATATTTATACGCTTCTTTGTTTAAGAGATGTAACTAAAGCAGTATTTGTTAATAATCTATTAAATTTCGTCAGCAGCATTTCCTTTAAATTTCGTCGTCAGTATTTCCTTTGACCCTCAAATATATGTTACATAAATTTTATTTTTCTTAAATTTAAAGACCCTTAATCCACTATTTCAACATTCTAGTTTTATATAAACGCTATATAATGTATTATTTTATATTAACACTATGTAATTGATTTATCACTTATATTTTTAGCTTTTTATTCGAAAAATTGAGCGTGTCTCGTTTTCAGCGAGCACTGATTGAGGAACTCTAATTATATATAATAACATAAAAATGCTATAATTTTAAGTTTATCGTAACGCTACTTAGAGGTGTGAAAAATGAGAATTAGTCTCCTTTTGCCTAGTCTTTTATTTACCGATTACGGGCGAGTATTGAAAAATATCGGAATCCCTTTTTCTAATTTCTACACTGTATAACTAAGTATTATTTAAGTTATTTCTTTATTGAATTGTAAAACCTTAAAATAACATTTAAAATCCTTCCATTATACTTCTTTCATATCTCCACTATGCGAAACCTATTCCTGATAACCGTGTCAGCAATAAAGCTACTGCACGGCAGTCTTTCCTTATTACTAATACAATTCGTCGTATACTGTTATTTTATATACCTCTTTCTTTAACTACTGATGAAAATTTACTACATTAAGCTTAATTGACAGTATTTCTGTTTACTATTAAACATTTGTTCGTAAATTCATTTTTTTCTCCTGTTTTTGTTACCTTTACCACAGAATATGTGAATTTTAAGAGTTAAAAGACAATTTCGTAACAGAGTATATGTATTAAAGAGAACACGGGAGGAAGGAAAGTGTTAGTCGGTGAGTGTTAGTGGTGGGGTAGGGTGTGGGAAGAGGTGACAGGACTTGGACCGTCGCGGAGAGGATCAGGGAAGCAGAGATGAAGAGATGGTCATTGATGGTGAGGGTACTAGAGAATGAAAGAGATTGTAATACTTCCAATTGTTCGAAGGAATAACTGGAATGACTGTATTATTAAAAAGAATGTGAATGGTATATAACTGATAAAATAATTCTGGAGCAACCTTAAAGGTTCCGTCACAAAACCAATGATTCTGCTCTACCAACCATTGGAGTGTCTATTATGTACCGAAAAGGAACATTCTATCTTTGTCCAGTGGTCCACTATCGTACAGAAGAAAGTCATTCCCTTCGGAGGTCTTTTTCAGTGAATAAGACTGATTCCTTCCACGGGTGTTGGATCTTTTGGTAAATTTTCATCCCGTTTCCGCTTCTTTGTATTTGTCTTCTAATGGTGTCAATGTTCATCTCTGATGGCGCAATAGGATTTAAACCTCCGATTAAAGAACTGATCAATCTCATTGGCGGATCGCTTGAAAGTGCAGCAGATTGAACGATTTTGCAAACAGCTTCGGTTACTTCCACTCGTTCGTCATTTCGAGGATAACTATGTTCTCCTTTTTCTATTGCGTCAGCATCCGAGTAAATCAGGTGCGTAGATAATCGTAGGAAATACTGCCGACGAAATTTAAAGAAAATGCTTCTGACGAAATTTAATAGATTATTAACAAATACTGTTATAGTTACATCTCTTAAACAAAGAAGTGTATAACTATAACAATATTTGACAAACTTTGCCATCCGTAAGATCGTCAGAAATTAATATAACATTTTTTTTATATAATATAACATTTTTTTTTATGTTTTACGTTAAGCAGTGAGACGCGCTCAATTGTCGCAGTGGTCTAGAACTTTGGTAATACATAATGTTTAACATAAATACCGTTAATATACAATTTAGAATGTTTAAGTTGTATATGGTATGATTTAAGGGTCTTTAAGTTTACGTAAAAAGAATTTATGTCACATACATCGAAGAGTTGACGTAAATACTGCTGACGACAGTCGTTCTTCGTAACTTCGTTTATATTCATTCAACTATTTTTTACAGTTGGTTCAGACGCATTTGTTTCCTTTCGAAGAAATAAACTGCCGAGCATTTACTTACATTATGCTTTCCTTCCCATTTTTTTCTCACAATCTTTGAATATTGGCTAAAATGCCATCTTCGTTGCTTTATATTTATCGAAAATATCCTCACCAAACAGCAAAGATATCTTTTTATATGCTTCGTTAGAATTTCAGGTCAATATTGTTGACTTTAGAGCATAAAGGACCTCGTTTTTTGTAATGTGTATCTCCCCTGGAATACGCTCGAGAAACCTTCTCCGATTCAGATAACTCTTTGCGACTCGAAAGTTTTTTTTTTGAGCATTGAATATGTCTTTGAGTATGTAATTTATTATCTGAAATAAAACCGGAGAGGTAAACAACTGAATTGAACGGTTTATAATGTTATTTTGTACTATTTACTTTGGATTTCATGAATCATAGGAGAAGGAAAAGCATAGCGAGTGATTTGTTGTTTATAGCTTCTACAAGCTTAAGAAACTTTAAAAAACAATTCCAAAACGCACTTCCTATTTTCCACAAATTTATATAAACATGACCGGTTTCGACCAAGACAGTCATACTGGTCGAAACCGGTCGTGTATAAAGAAATTTGTGGAAATTACGAATTTTGTTTTGGAATTATTTTTAGGTGGCGTTCCACAATGTTAGAACAGAAGTTCAGTTTTGTTTTGAAATATGTTTTGCCATCCTCGGCCTCGGCATAGGTTCGCCAAGAATCAGGCAAAAGGAAGTTCTGAATCGTAAGATTCTGGTATTGCTTTAATAATAAAGCTATTCTATACGCGCGGATATAATCATATTAAGAAATACGATAATCGATATGAGAAGTTACATGGAATTTAATTGATAAAAGACTAACCTTCCTTAAAATGTTTTACGAATAGAATATGTTTAGGCCCAAATCAATATCCGAAAATCGCACCGGATTAACAGATGAACTGAAGTGGGATTTCTATTTTCCAGCTGTGTGAATTGTTGAATCACATCCAATATATTTTGCGAGTTAAGCGATGTACGGAGTCTACTCTTCGTCCACAAAAGTCAAGAATATAACGTTTTACGTTAAATCATTGATAAGTAAGGAATTTTGTTGTGGAGATGCAGAAGTAAAATTCAGAAGAAAGTAAAATATTACTTCTTAGCTTCTAGACTGAGACTGAATGGCTGAATTATAGCCGTAAAAACTCGTCGAAAAATTTTGAAAAATAGAGTAGAAACATGTAGAAATTTTAAATGAATAAATATGTTAGTTAAATTTGGATTCCGTATTAAGGTATTAAATATTTTTGAGATTATATCAGAATGAACACGATGTTTTCATTAGTGGCCACCATTGTCCTTAACAATTGTCCTTCCTTAAATGTTAGAGATAAATATTTTTGACTTCGTTGCATAGCATTCGACTGCTTAACATTGAACTCTGTGAAAACCCGCCGAAAGTGTGATAAAGCCTCCAATTTTGGCGGTAATATGCGGTCTTCCGTGGAGTATTGAATGCTACTTGCAAAATACGCTGTCACAAAAGTGTCCAAATAGTGGTGCGCCGAAATTCCCACATTACATTCTTTTTCTGCTGGTCACGGTTCAAACGACCAATACTTTCACTCTTTCTTATCTCTACTTCCGTTTCCGCCAACAGTCTTTATTCACTCTTCTCGATCGAATCACGCGAGAGCTTCGCTATTTGGTCGAATAAGTGAGGAATCGAATCGCCGTGATATTGAGATTTTCATAACGGTGCGAAAAAGTCGTTGACGATCCCGTCCAATATATTTGTCGCCCCTTGAAGGGGAAACAAGATTTCAATAAGTTGGCTCAATGTCCTCGAGGGCCGCTTTTTCATGCGCGCCATCCTCAGGTGCCACTCTAAGCTCTTCTATGCTTCCACAGTTCATCCTCTGTCCTCTCTAACTTATCATATTCCTCGGAAAGGCATTCGCCCGCAACTTTTTAGGATTTTCCTCCTATTTCATAGCCAAAAAACCTTCCCTCGGAAACCCTTTAGGAGTGCGATTTGTTATGGAGGATTTCGAAGATAACCTTTCTCTTCCAGTCCCTCGCTTTGCATACACCGGACCCGGGATAAGCGCAGGAAAAATCGTGGTTAACTTTTTTGTTAAGGTTTCTCTCGTGCTATCGCGGATCCGCAGTGTGATTTCCCGGCAGATGTCTCATTTTTTACCACGTCGCGAAAGGATCTTACGATAAAGAGCGTGTACTCTTGATGAATCTAAAGCGCTTCCGTTCCTTTCAACGTCGTCCAGAGTATTATGGCCGTCGTCCCTGGATTATCTACTGGCAGAACTGGTAGCGTAACCACCCAAAAGCAGAATAAGTTGACTTGTTTTCATTCGACGTAACTTTCGACATAAACGGTGTCGATTATTGTCACGTCACAAAGTATTAGCTTCGTTTTTCAATAATCAATTATTACTCGTTTAATTACTATTCTTCTTGTTGTTTATTAATTGTGCTCTGGGAATACCAATAAGAGCAAAAAATTATAACTTATCAGCTCACACTTAAGTAATTAATAGAAAAGAGTACAATGAGAAGAAATAAACAGAATTTTTCTATGCCAGTTACGGTTAAAAAATTAAGATTTATAAAATATATAAACAAACAAATAAAAAGTGTAACAAAATATGTAAAGAAACAGGAAAATCAATCGTAATTTAAAAAGAGGTGATTGAATAGTAAATACATAAAGAATCGTACCGAAGTGGAATTTTTAATCTGAACGGAATTCCAAAATGTGAGGCAGTAATGAAAAATTACCTAAGATAAGCATTTCAACTTATTAATGTACTTGGTTATCAAAAGTAACTCAAAGACAAGGTTATCTATGGATCTCGCAGACAATTTTCTAATTGCAACTTAAAGGGTGAGACATTTTCAATTTCATTAGTTTCAAAGACATTTCTCTCCATTAAATTCATTACTCTCCGTGATCCTCAAATATTGATTTTTCTTAGAACAACCAAGAGAAAATACCGCCGCCCAAAAACTGCATAGAATGATTAAACCTTTTACCTTCATCCGAGCCAAATGCTCTTCTTTAAGCACTTAAAAGTGCTTAAAGTAATAGATAACAATGTATAAGACAGTTTTCTGACAGGAAGTGAATTTAATTCCTTTCGTCAAAAATTGATTCTCTACTGATCCATTGTTTTGGACCGAAATTGTGTATTATGACACCCAGTTTCGGTCCAAATGATGATATGTGTACCATGATGGTAACATTTGTTTAAACCAAGTGTTTATTGTAACCAATGCTTGCAAAATATAATAATCCGACTTCAATAGGACGAGATTGAGACTTCCAAGTATGTTCTTACATCCAAACCTTCGTCATATGAAATTTGAAAGAGATAGCTTGAAAAAGGTGCACAGCAGTAAGCTATTTTGTGGATTCGAAAAATTCTAAGCTTTCATATAGGAAAACGTACACCACAGCAAAGAAACGTTCCCAAGAAAATAAGGTGGAGTATGGAAAACCAGCAAAACAAACTTATAGTTAACGAAGTCTCTCAAAGGACAAGAAAGAAGCTTAAATCAGACCTGAAAGAGAAGCAAAATGATAAAAACGCATTATAAGGTGGACAAAACAAATGGAATTAACTTTTTATTAAATAAACAGAAAAAGAGCATCAGAAGATACAAATAATTAATTAAAAAAGAGGTCAGTACCAAAAAAAATAAAAATACTACGTGCTAAACTAAAATAACGGAAATTAAAGTACACTTCTGGTAAGTAGCTTTGTCAATATCAGAATTCTGCTTGACATATTTATGCATATGGTTATATGCAAACTCTATCGAACATCGAGAAGCGCTTTCAACAAGAAGTGCTGCTAGAGAAGCATTAAATTCTGTAGAATTTTGGCCTCACCGCTCGCTAAATTCTCTCATTTGCCTTAACGTGAACCATAACTTAAGACGATCACGTGATCCAAGTCAACAGCTGAGTTTCGCCTTCGTTTCCCTGAATGGCGACCGGCCGCGGTGGCGGAGTGCAACCCAAGGACCCGGGTTCAAGTCTTGGATAATTGGATCTTTCTATTTATGGAGTGAGTAATTGTTTAATAAATGGATATTTTTAGGACACCGGGAAAATAACTAAACAAACCAATCATCAACCTTTCGTCTTAAGAGAGAAGTCTATTTTAAATTTATTTTCTGAAAACTCTCTCAATTGAATATAATAGTAGTATTGTTAAAAGTGTTTCGACAGCTGAGGTAATTTCGCACGTAGGCTCCCACCGGGATTCGAACCTGGGACCGCTTTCATTGAAGTCAAACGCGTTGCCCACTTGGCTATTCGAGAGCCCTACAATTGAATATTATTCTCTTCTTCTTCGCTCCTTTAAGGTTCTAATATTTCACCCATATGTATGGGTGAAATATTTTCTTGCCTTGTAAGCCTCATTTCCCTCTCTTAGCTCGTCGTTGCTAATGGTAGAGGGGATGAGGTGCCAACCGGCCTTTGGGCTAAATACTTCACACACCTAAAAGAATAAGCGTTTCATACTTTTCAAATGATAACTACAAGAGAGTAGTCGTCCTTCTAGAAGGATGACTTTCACATCTACTCGTTAAAAATAACATTGAGTATGCAACCCAAGGACTCGGGTTTCATGCTCTATAATAGCTCTACTCTACAGCTATGAAATGCTCTACTTCGTCTTCATTAAAAATTATGGCTTAATTACCTTCAGTTTGATAAAGGCAACCTAAGGATATGGAAAATGTAAAGAATGCGAGATCAAACATTGGTAGAGCTCTGTTATTTGATTGCAAAAAAGAATTGAGGAGAGTTCTCATCAAGAAGGAAAAATAAGATGATGGAAAAGACGGCTTCGAAAAAGAACGCGTCAAGAATGAGAAATAAAGGGCGCGAGAGAAATGGAGGAAGAAAAGGGAGTACGACGTTCGCATACGGAAAACGTGAGACAAGGAAAATCGAGAAAAGAGAAATGAAAGGAGTCGAGGGGAAAGAGAGTTGAGAAAGGTGAATAGCAATTTTGGAATCGATATGTATGCCAAAGGGATAGAGAAAGGACGTAGTGATTCAAGTCTCAGTGGGGTGGAGATGAGGTGACAATGAAACAAGGCGACAGATAAGAAAGAGTAGAGGAAGGAAGGGCGAATTAAAGTGTATGAATACGGAGGAAATATTTTCAATTCTCAGTGAAAATTAGTCTCAACATAAGTCATGTTTTGATGAGACGGTCCCGTCACTCTTATTTTGTCGGAATTGTACTTTCTCCCACCTTTGCGAAAAATAGTGTTTTTAATATTAACTAGCTAAGTATAGATTATAAAGGTGCGGATAAATTGGAAAAAGTAAAAATATATAGTCCAATTATAATACAAAGCTTAAGAAAAATATCATAATGCATACATTATGTATCGTGTCATACGAGGGTCGGTCAGAAGCAAATGCCCCTTATTTTTTTCTCAGCTGTTTATTGTACCAAAATAAAATTTACGCATTTGAAGGAATAATGTTTTATCTACTCAAACTATTTTTCCTCGTAATCTGCTTCAAGTTCTATTACCTTCCTCCAGCGATTAACTAGGGCATGTATGCCCTGTCGGTACCAGTCCTCGCTCTGGTTATGACCCAGGTTTTCACTTTCAACTGCCTTCTGATTCACTTACTCTCCATACCCGGCAACCAACTGTACTCCTATCGACCGCAGATATTCCATAAACTTTGCACAAACGTTTGTGAATATTCCATACCGTTCCGTTCTCTACGAAATTCAATCACAGTACGTTGTCTGTAACGTATATCACGGTCAGACTCAACTTAGAAAGCTTCATACAGCTATGCTCCCCGCAGGAGAAACTGAAACTATGCACATACACGCGAAAACGTTAAAGAATATTAGCTTACAATTTCGAAGCAGTAGCTTTGGTTTTGGCTGAAAATTAAATGTGGGACATTAACTTTTGGCCAACCCTCGTACATCGTAGCAAATCGTTTCATTATGAGGACTGTAAACTTTAACAAAAAATCCACGCTTAGATTGCGATAAAGAGCGTAAGCTTACAAAATGGCGCTATTTCACCTTTGAAATTCATTAGTTACGTTTACTGTTAATTTGGATTCGGGAAATCCGAAAGTTTAAAGGAAACTAATACCTCTTTCTATGATGGAATGATAATAGGCCGTTTAACTACAACGTGTATTTCCTAAAGCTTCCATCCCAAGCGAGCCGCTGTATCTCCTTTAACATTACGCAATCTGCAGTCAATGTGCCTTACTGCTAATTATAGGTTTCTTATTTAAAGGGTCCTCGCTGAAATCGGTAACTTTTTCATGACTTTCCCCAATATATTGGACAACCTTAATTTAGAGCGGTAGTTCACTACGTTTACCTTTCGACGGGCCGCACAAGAGATATTTTTCTAGCTTTTGGGCCGCATTTAGAAAAGAATATTCACAAACGTTTGTGCAAAGTCTATGGAACATCTGCAGTCGATAGGAGTACAGTTGGTTGCTGGGTACGGAGGGCGAGTGAATCAGAAGGCGGTTGAAAGTGAAAACCAAGGGCCATAACCAGAGCGAGACTTGGTACCGATGAAGTTGGATGAAGAGGATTCGTCCATCCTCTTCTTTTAACTCTTCAAAAGATTTGAAGTTGAAGTCTGTATTTTTCCCTTAATAATGGCGCTTTAAATCTTGCTCCATCGGAATAGTGATATTTCTTATTGTAAATAAAACAAAATACATTTTCTTGATTGGTTAAGTAATGTTTTTCCTTCCATTGGCCTTGAATATCCACTGCTTTATCTACGGTTCATTTATTTATCGCTCGGTTTAAGCATAAGGTTCATAAATATTTCAATAATCGAAAAATAGCAAAGCCTTCGATACGTAACATTACGCATAGTTTGGAATATGTGCAACTTTTGGAACTCAACTTTAGCCGCACATACTTCCTTGGATATAAGAGTAACTTAGTATTTATATATATGAAATTTACGTAATGTATGCTTTCATGAATTGAAAACAGTAGAATAAATATTATAAATAACGGTATCAAATATATAGAGTTATTATGATTACGACGGAATACTTTTGTACTTAGCAGGACCAGATATATACGATAATAGATATATTTTTAAACTAAATCAAGTTCCGTCATGCTTGACGGGGGCGTTTACTAATCTAAAATGTTTCCATGTCGACCGGGTTAGGTGGCCGCGGGATCCACTTCCAGCATTCTGTGCTGTCATCAATTCACATTAATTTGGTTCAACCAATGTCTCTCTCTAGTTAAAAATTCACGTATCCATTAGAGCATTCTTCTTGAAAAAATGAGTGGGCAATAAAATGATTGGTAGATGCCGGAGTAATAACATTGCAATTTTTATACAACTTAAAGGTTTTATGTGAGTGATGAGGGCCGCGAAAAAGACGGTTGAAGGTTATAAGTTGTGTACCACGTTTGATTAAGACAGTTATTAAATAGTCTTGAATATTTCTGTGGTTTTTGAAATTGGGCTGAAAAAAATTAAATCACATTAATCGGCATTGGTTCGTTTCGTCTCCCTTAACTTTCATTTAACATTTATTCAATCGATGCCAAACGGTCAACAAGGAATCATTTTGTGGTCCGCACGGAAACTTTTCCCATAAAATTCTTCGGATGACTTCGAAACGGAATGCGTGGCGGGATTTCAACCATCAAAAATAGCATTTCTATATCATATTTCGTTTAAATTTTAATATGATTTTATAAATAGCTAAGTTTAAGTAATCACTTTTTAGTTTGTCTTTTAAAAGTTTATCGTTTTAAAGAATTTCAACTAATATTTATTTTCAATATGAGATGATAAATGCCCCTATCGGTGAAACTGAAAGAGGCGGATTATTGCGTATGTAACGAATCCGGTTGACACAACATTTAGTAAACGCGTTATACATTAGCGGATCCTCTGACTTTCGCGTTAACTTAACTTCACTGCATTTATAACGCAGTGAAGTGAATGTCTAATGACTGGAGAGAAACCAGTGTAAGAGAGTGATAGGTTTTGGTTAGGTATAGATAGAGAGGGAAGAATAAGAAAAGAAGGTATGATTGGCTCAGTCAGAGAGAAAGCGATAATGGGTAGGAAGACGGACAAACGCTTTTTTTAAAGGGCATTATCAAACATTTTCAGTTTTTTTGGTATTTTCAAAGAGGGATAAGGAAAGTAAAGGGAAAGAAAAGTTAGGCAAATGAGACATAAATAGTAAGGAGAAAAGAGGAAAACGGAAGGAGATGAAAATGTGAGGACAGAGAAAAAAATTCAGAAAAATGAATTCGTTAAGAAATACAATGGAAGAGTGAGGATAAAGAGAATTTCCATGGAAACAATATTAAATTGGTGATGAGGAAGAAAACGAAAGGGACAAAGGGGAAATAATAAAAGGAAGTAATAACTGAGGAACAAACGAAAAAATGAATGCATGCACGCGAGGAAGCGATTGAGATGGAACAATGAAAAATAGAAATTAAGCGGTTAAATGCGGTCTTCCGAAAGAGAGCTGAGAAACGTCGATTAAAGAAGAAGGAAGTGAAAAGGAAAGAATAGAGGTGATCGCAATAGCAGCGGGATGAGGTAAAATAGACGTGAAAGAACTGAAAAGAAAAATAGGATGGGATATAAAAGAGAATATTTCTTACGTTCGCTACGGACAGATTTATTAATCCCAAAGCCCATGTTTGAGAACATATAGGATCTATATTTGAGAAATACTACAAAAACAAAGTGGTGCATTTATTAAAATATCTTAAAAAACGGAATATAGATTATACATTTATGTATACTACGATATTAATCACAAATAACCACAGATACGAAAGTATATTATGTTCAATCTATTTTTGGATGAAAAGAAATCAGATATAACAGCGAATTTGATGAAATATGCTAATGGTAAAACTATATACAAGGATAAATAAAACCAAAACATTATTTTTAGAGTAACCTTTCAAAATGCGAAAAGACTAACTTACAAAGACAAGCATATGATTGAATCTATAAAGAAAAGGAACACGGCTGTTGTAAGACAACAGAGTTAGATAAAAGCTCCAAATAGCCGTTGTTTGCGAAGAAACTAACCGTTGGAGAATTCCCACCAGCGGGGGTTGGGGTTCTCCGTGGTCGCGCTTTGCAAGTATTGTTCTCAATACGTATTTCGACAACTAAGTTGCCATCTTAGTCGTATCGAGAACAATATTTGCTAAGGCGACCACGGAGAACCCCAACCCCCGCTGGTGGGAATTCTTCAACGGTTAGTTTCTTCGCAAACAACGGCTATTTGGAGCTTTTATCTAACTCTGAAGCATATGATTTACTAAGAAAGACAAAGAGAATTAAGTACAAAACGGTAAATCTAAACCGCCTCAATACCGTCCAATGTCTGGAGGCAAACTTAATCGCATTTTTACATATTTATAATCAAAGCCAAGATGCAGCGGTAGGAGACATTTTGCTTCGAGACTAGTCTGTTATTTTAGTTTGTGTTTGTGGTAATTTTACAAAGTTTTTCCTCACATTGAAATAAAATCTATTTTTGTAGAGTAAAGATGATCGTGTTTCCTTTTCTACGGCTATGGAATACCACAAAATAACTCGTCAATTGAATTTATTCAAGACGCAACAATTCTTTCTATGGTAGCAGCGGGAGCTGAAATTTTGTTAAATCTCTGCAATTGAAAAACACCGAAAGTAACTGCTAAATCAGCGTGTAATGAATCGCGTTGCGTATATAACGTGTTGCGATATAACCTTTACACTCACACCGTCTATTAGAGAAAATCGTTTCTTAATCGGTTCTCATGTAGATATGTTTGGAGACGAACTTTTCCGACAATTTCTCATTTTTACTAATCAATAATTTCCCCAATTAAGGACGATTTGAAAATTGCCATGTTCTGATTCTGGCGGATATTGAAGTTGCATTCTCTATCGAATAATTTCAACTTGTATAACGGCACATAGAATATGTCTCGATATAAAAATATCAATCTTAATTTTAAACGCTTTTCTGTCTCCCTCTTTACATTAGAATTATGTGTGAATATACTGATTAATTTTCATTTATGAAAGTATATTTATATAAGTTTGTAATCAATATCTTATATTAGACCTTACTTCGTGGAACCCCATTTAATAAATGAGAAAATCGAAATTTGTATTTTCCACGCAATTTTATTGTTCGATCAGTTTCGGCCTTACTGACATCATCGCGTAATGCCAAAACCAATCAAATAAAATCGCGTGGAAAATACGAAATTCAATTTTCTTATCTATCATTTTGCATCAGTTTTGTACTAGCAATGGTATACCTATAGAAAATTTCATATAAAATTTTGTTTGTGTCTTCGGTAATTATGAAAGGTACTAATAAATCACATAATCAAAATTATTTGGCAATAGCTTGTCAACTGCCTCTTACGAAATTGAACGAAGAAAATTAAAGCTATTTCGAATGGGAGTTGGAAAGAGCGTGACTCATTCCTCTGTCATGAAAAAAATCAAATTATTTATTTATGTATGTACTGACTATAGATAGGCAATAGACCAGATATCGTCCATATTGAGCGGAAAATAAAAAACATAAAACACCCGTCCACGTATTGACCCTATTCGGGAGGGTAAGTCGGGAGGGGACCCCCAAAAACCCCTAAAAGTCATACAATTCCATTACAAAACTAAACATAGATTTCACAATTTTAAACAATTTACGTCGTAAGCAAAAATTTAGTAATGCGTTAAACTACACAATTACCAATATACTTAACTTAAATGTGCAATATCACATTATAAAAGTTAATAAAAATCCCTTTATTCATTTTATAAAGGTAACCAAAATCGTTCTCGAATAAAGTGAAATTTTGGAATTAGTTGGCATATTTATAGGTGATTTACAGGTATGGATTGAGATATGGAAGATAAAGATAGAAATAGGGAAAGAGTTTAAAATATAGTTGATGAATAACAGAAATAAAGAGGAAGAAAAATGGTGATGCTCGGAGTGGCATCCAACGAGAAACACTCAACATGAAGTAATGAATGGAATCGCAGCACACACATCACTCGCTTCTTTGTCATTGGCTAGAGATCATTGAGAGAAGATGAATAGAAAAAAGGAAATTCAAAAATGGATATCTGGTAAAATGATGTTCGAGATTATGGAATTGATGTTTCCAGGCAATAAATGATAGAGAGGTTGGAATAGATAATTGGATAGAGGATAATTGGAATGATAGAGGAGGAAGGAAAGGGAAATGAGGAGGTGAGATGAAAATTGAAGGACTGTGAAGGGAGGTTAAAGTGAAAGAAAGGAACATCGAAAGACTAGATTAGGAGAAAGGGAGGACCAATCAAAATTGAAAGGACCAGCTAAAAGAATGGGATAAGTAAAATAACAGCGAAATAGATAAATAAGTAATGAAAGGAGAGGTCATGAAATAGATATGAGAAGGGGAGCAACAATGATAGAGGCTTATAAGTGAAAGGGGCGCATAAGTGAAAGAGGCATGTAAGTGAAAAAGAAGAGGACGATAGGGAGCGTTTACAAAGAATAAAGGGAGAGAAGAAATATAGAAATAGAACACCACGAGAAGGGTGGGAGTGATGGGAAGATTGAAAAGGGGAGTGAAATGGGGGTGAATGGTAGGATTGAAAGGCTCATCTATGGAGGGATGTGCAGAGAAGTTGAAGAGACGTGGCGGAGAAATGGTACCGTTGCTATTCGCATCGATATCCATTTCGAGGGAACGTTTCAATGGACCGAAGTTTCGCTTTCCTCGCAGCTGTTATTTATTGCGTCTGAGGACTTCTTTTATTTTTTCCTTTTTCTTTTGCTCCGCATCTGTTCCTGAATCATTACACGCCCCTCTTGAATACTCTAAGAGATTTCTGATTGCGAAAAAGGAAGTAGTCTCGGTGATAATTACGCCTGTGATTTATCGATGGCTTTTAATTCCACTCGCCGTAATGATTCTCCCGTAATCTAGATTAATACTTTCCTTCGACTTTCGACGCACATTTCGGCTCATCAGCGTTTTTGCTTCGCGGGCAGGACGAGGAAAATAAATCGGGTTGTTGGACGTACGTGAACTTAATGTAGGTTACGCAATTCATGATGAAGGAGAAAACAGCAACATTGCGGTTGATTTTTGGGGTAGGAGAGCGTAAGGCTGCTGATGAATTAACACTTTTCTCTACGCAAATTGAGTGCAGCCGAATTTTTGTGGTATTCTCTCTCGTGTGTATGGATTCGAGGATTTTGGACTCTCCTTGAATTCGATTGTCTTATTTTCCTTGACGAATCTTCAGTAATATTTCTCTTTAAAATGTTCCGCTGATATTTGTAGATGTCTCTCCTCACACTGCCACAATTCATTGCCTCATCGGGGCGGAGGGGTGTAAACGAAGGTTGGAGGCGATGTATAGCTCAGGTTTAACCATGCTAAGAAGGCTTCGACAATACCTACGGCCAAATAGTAAGAGTGGCTCTCATTCATTTACCAACCAGCAGTGAAACAGCCTGGTGAATCACTGTCTTTTACCCTCCAGGCGCAATTACAATTTATCATGATGAGCTTCTGTAATGGAAATTTTACCGGACGTAAAAGCACCACCCATTCGGATGTCCGGGAGGTGGTGGCATTACAGAGGTCCATCATGAAGAATAGAAATAACCCCCTACACTTCGCAACCTACAACTGCCGCAGCTCGAAGAGCGAAGATCGACTCCTGGAATTGCTCAATGAAGCAGAGAAGATAAAGTGGGATGTCATCGGACTCAGTGAAGTAAGAAGAAAATCAGAAGAACTGGTTACACTCAAGGAAGAGCATATTTTCTATTATAGGGGAACAAAGGATGGAAGACTTGGAGGAGTTGGCTTCTTGATTAACAAGAAATGGAAAAATAATGTGGAGAAAATAGAAAGTGTATCTGACAGAATATGTAAGCTAATCCTAAGGATAAACAAGCGTTACTCTGTTCAGATTATCCAAGTTTATGCACCAACAGCAGCAAGCAGCGAAGAGGAAATTGAAAATTTCTACCAGACTCTCGGCAAGGAACATGACAAGGAAGATCACTATTATAAAATCATCATGGGCGATTTTAACGCTCGTGTAGGTCAGCAGGAAGCAGATGATGCTGTCACAGGAAAACATGGACTAGGACAGAGAAATGAACGAGGTCACCGCCTGGTAGAGTTTGCAGAGTGCACCAATATGTACATAACAAACACATATTTCAAGAAGAATCCTACAAGGAAGTGGACTTGGAGAGGTCCTAATGGAGTAAAAAACGAAATAGACTACATATTGGTTAACAAACTCTACCCAGTTACTAATTGTGAGGTACTAAACAACTTCAACACCGGCAGTGACCATAGGATAGTTAGATGCAGAATGAAGATTAACGTCAGAATGGAGCGAAAGAAGTTGGTCTCAAGCAGGAAACAGGAGGTAAGTATTAGAAAATTAGAAGAAAATAGGAAAGAGTTCCAGCTGGAACTTAGAAATAGGTTTTCAGCACTCCAAGAAGAAGAACTGGAAGCCAAAGTCATGGAAGTCGTGAAGGCAGCGGCAGAAGAAGTAGCAAGTACACCAAAAAGACCAAAGGATAAGAAGTTCAGCGACAGAACCAGGAAAATGATGAAACAGCGAAAGCAACTGAAGCACTCAGACTTGCCAAAGGAAAATATCGAATATGTCGAGCTATGCAAGTCTATCAGAGTGGCGATGAAGGAAGATGTAAGGAATTTTAACGAAAGAATTGTACAAGAAGCTATAGAGAACAACAAGAGTATGAAGAGGGTCAGACGACGCCTAGCAATGGGAAAGAAACAAATCTTGGTCGTCCAGAAAGAAGATGGCACAACAACTTCCAATAGACAAGCAATACTGAGGACAGTAACCGAATACTTCACCAACTTATACAAGAAGACAGAAAATGTTGAAGAGGAAAACCAAGAAGAAACACAAAACTCAGAAAATCCCCCCTCTATTCTCCCAGAAGAAGTAACAGAGGCCATCAAGAAGATGAAGAATGGAAAGGCAGGAGGAGCTGATGGAGTTTTAGCAGAATATCTGAAACTTGGTGTTACAGAAATTTCTCCTGTCCTAGCGCAGTTATTCACTAATTGCCTTAGACAAGGGAGAATTCCGAAGGAATGGAACCATGCAAAGATTGTCCTTTTGCACAAGAAAGGAAGCAAGGAAGATTTGAAGAACTACCGCCCCATCAGCCTCCTTCCTGTTATTTACAAAACATTCATGAGAGTAATATCTGCACGTCTGAAGATTTCCTTGGCATTTGCCCAGCCAAGAGAACAAGCTGGATTTCGCAAGGGATTCAGCACTATGGACCATATCCACACGCTGCAAGAAATTATCAGCAAAATGAACGAATACGAGATGCCACTAGTACTCTGCTTCGTGGATTATGCCCAGGCCTTTGACTCAGTATGTACCTCCTCCACACTTGAGACACTGGGGAAACAAGGGATAGATACAAAGTACATCCAACTTCTATGCAACATCTACAAGGATGCCACAGCCTCTGTAATTCTGCATGATGAAACAGAGGAATTCCGGATTGAGAAGGGAGTGAGAAAAGGCGACTGCCTTTCTCCAATTGTTTTTACAGCCGTTCTGGAAGAAGTTTTTAAAGCCTTAGACTGGGAGAAAAGAGGCCTACGGATCAATGGAGAGCACATCAGTCATTTGCTTTTCGCAGATGACTTAGTACTCTTCGCAACCAACGGTGAAGATCTAGCATCAAGCCTTCAAGAACTGAACGCGTCGGGGCTGAAAATAGGACTCCGGATAAACTTATCGAAAACTTAGGTAATGTATAATTCTTTAGCAGCACAAGTGCCAATCTTACTACAAGAGGTACCCCTTGATGTTTGTTCTGAGTACACTTACCTGGGACAACTGGTTACGACAGGAGAGTCGTCTTCAGACGTGCCGCTATTACTCTCATGAACGTTTTGTAAATAACAGGATGGAGGCTGATGGGGCGGTAGTTCTTCAAACCGTCCTTGCTTCCTTTCTTGTGCAAAAGGACAATCTTTGCATGGTTCCATTCCTTCGGAATTCTCCCTTGTCTAAGACAATTGGTCACTGAGGTACACTGAACTAAGTGAAATATTCTGTTACTGTCCTCAGTACAGCTTGTCTATTGGAAGTTGATGTGCCATTTTACTTTGGCTTCCAGTTCTACTTCTTGAAGTGTTGAAAACCTATTCCGAAGTTCCAGCTGTAACTCTTTCCGATTTTTTCCAATTTTGCAACACCACCTGTTTCCTGCTTGAGACCAACTTCTTGCGCTTCATTCTGACGTTCAACCTCATCCTGTATCTAACAATCCTGTGGTCACTTCCTGCGTTGAAGTTGTTTAAAACTTCACAGTTCGTAACTCTGTAGAATTTGTTAGCCACTATGTAGTATATTTCGTCTTTCACTGCATTAGGAACCTCTCCAAGTGCACTTTCTTGTAGGATTCTTCTTGAAATATGTATTCGTTTATGTACATATTGGTGCACACTGCAAACTCTACCAGGCTGTGACCTCGTTCGTTTCTCTGGCATAGTCCATAATTTCCTGTTATGCTTTTCCTTGAAGGTTAATGGTTCTTCTGATTTTCCTCTTACTTCACTGAGTCCGATGACATCCCACTTTATCTTCTCTGCTTCATTGAGCAATTCCAGGAGTCGATCTTCGCTCTTCGAGCTGCGGCAGTTGTAGGTTGCGAAGTGTAGGGGGTTATTTCTTTTCTTCATGATGGACCTCTGTAATGCCACCACCTCCCGGACATCCGAATGGGTGGTGCTTTTACGTCCGGTAAAATTTCCATTACAGAAGCTCATCATGATAAATTGTAATTGCGCCTGGAGGGTAAAAGACAGTGATTCACCAGGCTGTTTCACTGCTGGTTGGTAAATGAATGAGAGCCACTCTTACTATTTGGCCGTAGGTATTGTCGAAGCCTTCTTAACATAGTTGAACCTGAGCTATACGAGGTATGATCAAAAGATACGCGGAATTTTTAAATTTCCCGAGCTGTATAATTCCAACAGTCAAACATTTTTTCTGTGTATTGGAACACATCTCCCTAAAGTACATTGTTAAGGGCAGCCATTTTGAAAGCTTAGGTTATTGGTATTTTCTATGGTCTATTGACTATTGTTTAATATTGAATGCTTTATATCCTATGTTTTCTTACTGTTTGACAGCATATCTCCAATTTATTTTTCCTGAATTTATCATTAAGTTTTTGGAAGGAGCGATACATCAATCTGTTAATCTGGAAAATGTCGAACCAATTGAATTATAGAAGAAAAGAACAGATTGATTGTAATAAAAGTGTTGATAGAAGCGCATGGTTATGAAAGATTCCGTATAAAATATTACGGAAGATGTTAAGATACTTAGGTTATGGCTTTAATTTAGAACTCATACGCCTTAGAACAGTAGTTTCCAAAGTCGGGATCTTGACCTAAATTTTACTCGTGAATTTTCATGGCACATCTCGAAGTTGGCTTTCCTTATCAACGTTAGATCAAAATTCAGGCGAATGCAAATCAGAAAGCCTTCGGGCACGCCATGAAGTGTGCCGGAGCAAAACTGTGCGATACGAAAATGTTTCTAATTAATTTTAATGTTTTAAGTTTTAAGGTCGAGGTAATTGGAACTTTTGAAGTCTAAGGTACTCAGCGGAGTGGCATAAATTCAGTATTAAAGATTCTTGAACTTGCGGGAGAATATATTTGCTAAAATGCTACTAATTTGAAAGGAAAAATAGTCCAATATTGAGAAATCACACGAAACATTACGAGTATACCCAATTTTTATAATCCTAGTAAGCATTTAGACATGATTATTTATATAAATCGTATTTCGAATTTCATTAAAACTTATGCTGTATTTTTATAAAACCATTCCAGGCGTATACCTGTTCGTCATAACTTTAATTTATTTCTTTATCATAAAAACGATATTTATGGACGATATCCAAAATTAACTTTTCATAAAAAATCAGATTACTTCATTCTTTTGATAGTATAAAATACTTATCCTTAAAAAGGTCAGGATGGACATTTAGGTCGCGGAGTTAAAATCACGTATATAAAAAGAAAATGTCTGTCCGTCCGTCCGTCTGTCCGTCCCCCTATTTATCTCAGAAACGGCTGAAACAAGCTGCATTCTGTTTCTACGATGCTGAAACCCCCAGGAAAACTATTCTCATCTTTGTTAAGGCCCGGGTTCGAATCCAAGAACCCATAATACGTTTCCATATGAAGAACGAGAACGAACGAACGAAAGAGAAGAACGTAAATTACGTTTTCATGACTTGCAGAGGTTGTTTCTTTCACAAAATTAAATTAGAAGCAATGGTCCTCCAAAATTGAGACAAATGTCAAAAGAAAGAAAAATGATAATAGTATTTTATTTTAGTCGTGAATCATTCATAAAATTTCGAAATTGCGAGTACTTTGATAAAATAGTCGGAAAATTCGTAATTTTTTGGGAAAAAACAACTTATCCCTTTGACAATTGTTGAACATTGATTTTATGGGTTATCCCGTATAAATGCAAGGGGATAATCAGTTAGTATACTTTTTCATAAGAAATATACGTAAAATAGGTTTTCGTTACAAGGTTGTTTCTTTTACAAAATTATATTAGAAAAAATAGTCCTACGAAATTGAGACAAATGTCACAAGAAAGGAAAATGGTCATGTGTTCTTATTTTAGTCGTGAAATATTGTTATAGATCCGAACTTCTAAGGGTTTTGATAAAAGATAAGTTCCGCTTAACGGGGGCGTTTACTAGTGCATAAATAAAATAGGTATTGGCATCTTACAGTCTTATTAATCGAGAGAAGCCATTTTTCATCTTCTACTTGCCGAATGTTTAAATTCCGTCGGTTGGTTATTTTCATATTAAAATATTAGGCATTTATTAATTTATTGATTATTGTATCCGCAAATTTATTCTTGTCTTCTTCGACTGAGTTTATAACTAAACTTATGGGAAGTGTAACGGAATCATATATATTTATTTTAAGAGAATATGATTGATATGAATAGTTCAATCATGCCTGAGAAAAAGGTAAGCTTACGAAATAATAACTCATTTATATTATTAATGTGCATCAATGTACTTCGGAACCTACTAATCGTTTAGCGGCATAATGCAGGCGATAGGCGGCGGCATAGGCGATTCATGCACATTGTAGTTACTTATCCTAGTCAGTTTTAGTCAAGTATCGTGCGCGGAAAAGTATCATGTTTAAGAGCAGCTAGTCACGGAGATTACTCACTTAGTTCGTTTAGCGGAATCAGATGCAATGAAGCAGTGTGGCTGATTATTTATATCTAACGTCTTCCGAAAATGTAAATACTCTGAAATAATTGAACAAATTTAACGTAAGTAAAGATGTTTTTCTTCTAAAACTTCCATCTCTACATTAAGGAGCCTATGGCTATCGTTGTGGTAACAATATTGTACTGTACATTTTGCATTTCTCTAAAGCTATTCTAATTCACAGATACCTCGCTAATATACGCTACATTACTAACGCTATCGACAGATAGGTGAACATTTAGTATAAAACTTACCTCATATTTATTTCTGAGTTCTAATTAACGATACAAAAATAAATATATACAAGGAAAATGAATTAAACAGCTTTTTTACTGTAAGACAATCGTCTCTTTTGATTGACGACCGATGAACGCATATCTTGGTACTAACAAAAAACTGCAAAGCAAACTATAAAACTAAAAAGTTATTTCCAATCAGAGGCTCTTATTGGCTCATTTCTGATGAAGAGTAAGCGAATCCTGAATTTGAAAAGGGAATGTTTCATGCTTTGGCCATTGAGGAAAGAGGGCTCTAAAGAAGAAGAGATGTACTCCAATTGTACTCAGAGAGTTGGCCAAGAGGAAAATGGAGCTGTCGAAAGTTGAACGGTGACGTTTTCGAGAGGTTCCGGGTAATTGTCACGTTGCAGACTGAAACGCATCCACGTCGCTCTCCCACAGAAAAGCTAATACTACGGATATATTGCATGTCCTGAGATCTTATAGCGAGAAGTGGGAGAGTAATGGCTCTCCTGGATGGATTGGAGAGGACGATATATCCTAATAGTTCAAAAAGCTAATGGCCGATGTCGTTAGAATCGCATCTCCGACAGAGAACCCGCGGCTGAAGGGAATAAATCGTCCCCATCAGCTTTTTCGGGGCTTTCGTAAGGAAAAGCAATCGATCAGAGCGAAATACTCGCAGATTGAAGGAATGTACTGAAATTTGTTTAAAAGGGTGGCAGCGGAAAATCTTGATGATATTCGTATTTTTAGGTCCGTTGCGTCTATTGCAGCGTTTGCAGTCTGCATGGAGAATGTTTTAGGGAAATATATTGACAATCTCTAATTGATAGCCATGTTGTAGTACTTAAAATTCGTGGTAAATATTTCATCCAACATCTCATTAGCTGAGCGTTAGTGGATAAAAATCCGGATTTTTTTTAATCAAGCAAGTACTCCTCAAATGGAATTTGTATCATTCAAAAATTAAACTGCAAAATACACGAAGAGCCATCTTATCAATATGGGAAGGATATTCATGGAATCTTTACCGTTCAGCTCATTTTATATTGCAGCAAAATCCGTATTCTGATAAAATACTGTAAATACTTCATACAGCGTTTCTAACTGTAATGGAATATTTAATTGTGTTTTAGTCATTTCAAAAATTTTTAATTAAATGCAGTTTACCAATGTGAATACAATCATTAAATATTCCTATCCCAACTCTGATTTAGCAGTCAATTTTACTTGATTCAAATATTAATTTCTGGTAGTTTTCCCGACCATTGGATCAGATATCAAGATGTGAAAACAATTGTGGCGCACAACCACTGCGATACTTACGAGACTGTTTACCTAAGAACGTTTTCGAGGAAAATAGAAAAAGTGATTAACAGAACCGAGGCTTTATTGAACGGAAAGCATTCAATATTGTATGGCTCATTGTGTAAATATCTCCTACGGAATGAAAATGAAAGGTTCATAAGATGTCATCACTCCTGTGACTGTCCGACGTGATTCATAAGCAATATATTCAGTTCAAAGGATCAACTAATTATTTTTTCCAATCTCGATGATACATCTAAAAACGGGAAAAATCACGGCTGAAATCAGTTCTCCGTAGGGAATTCTCGGTAGCTAATTTCTTACAGCATTATTACATTTCAGTCCAAACCGGCAAAGGAATAGATGAGCATTATGATCGATGTTTCTATAATTCATAAGTCCCATCACTCTTTCCTTCGCTCATTAGAGAGATCCATTCAGAATAGCAAATGAGCCAACTTAAGCAATTCTACTCCATAAATCACTTCCGCTCATTTCCCGATATATATTTCCAAGGTACATGTGCGCGTCGGCTTTCCTTCTCCCGCCATTTTCACCAAAGAACGTCCTTTTTTTCTCGTATCCTTAGCTTATAATAATGAGACCCAACTAATGAAGTCGTATTACCATCAGTGAATACGAACGCCTTAATTTTCCCCGCCTCACTTATTAATTCCTTCGCGATTCACTCGAGGTTTCCCCAAGTTTGTTCCGTGCGTCTTCCTTAGATGAGCTGCGCATGGATTGAGAGAGAAAAAAACGGATGAAAAGGAAATCAGAAAAAGGACGAGGAGAAGGGAACGGGTTTGGTTTTTCACGAAAATGGAAAAGCAACTTCGTGAGATTCTCACGCGATGGCGGGGAAATCGCTTTTGCTCGCGCCCTCCGATGGAGTTCGTGACCCAGAGTAACAGACAGGCGATGAGGGTTAGCTCACGAAACGACATTCGTTTGTTTTATTTTTGTTTGATTACTTTGCTAATCACGTATTGAGGACAGGTGCGTGGGGATGTGAAAAGGAATTATAAAAAGAGGGGCGAAAGTGAGCTCGTCATTGGGAGGAAAATGAAGAGAAAGGAAATTTGAGGAAAGGAGAGTTGTGAATGTAAGGGAAATGAGGTAAAGTTGAGTGATAAGAGGTAAAGAGAGGAATGAAGGGCTTGAGGGAGGCAAACAGAGACTCACCTTTCACGCGGACGAATACAAAACACAAGAAAATCCATTTTACTTTCACGGGAGAAAAAATGCCATAGAGGTATCGAATATCAGTCCAAAACTTTACATCCGATTGAGTATTCATCGGGACCGTTACATCGGTAATCAGATAAATGTATAGCAGATTATTTATTTACAAATTTCCGCCGCAGTTAGACAGTCTGATGGAAAACATTATTTAAAATTAAAATAATAATAAGTTATTTAAAAAGTTCAAAGGTTAAAATCAACATATAAATACAAAGCAATTGTCCCCCTACTTCAGAAATGGCTTTATGTAGAGATGTGAAACAAACTGCGTTATGTTTCTACAATCCTCACGAAAACTACTCTCACACACTCTCATCCTTGTCCATGAGAAATGCACGTGAAGTTCGTTTGCAGACTTTGTTTCTTTTGCACAATTAAATTAGGAATAATGCGAAATCGAGAATCGAGTGTCAAAAGAAAGGAAAATATCATAAATTCTTATTTTATTTATGATATACTGATATAGATTCGAAATTGCGAGGATTTTGATAAAATACACGGAAAAATTGTAAAATGTTGCAGTGATAAACAACTGAACCCCTTTTGTACAATTCATCCCCTTGGTGACCGAGGCGGTTGCTGAAATCAAGCTCATGCATTATCCCATGGAAATACACGAGGATTCTACGTCCATTAAGAAATAATGGTAGGAACTAACGACATACCTTATGTAGAGGGGGCAATTCTTTGAGATTACAGCTTATGCTAACTATGATGCAAAAATCGCAGGGACTAAGAAAAGGCCATTTTAAGAGCGTTTCTTAATCAACCCGATTCACCAAAGGACATTTATGTGTTGATTTGTCGCAGTATACATGTCGTATGGTGAGAGAAAGGGAGGATTATTGGGAGACGAACGAAATTTGAACTCAAAAGAGATATTAAAGCTGTGAGCTAATGTTAATCCCTCGAACTGCAATGTGTTCGACGAAATCGGGTTGTAATTTTTCGGAATTATGCTAATATTCTATGCTTAAACTTCATCTTGATTAACATCTAATGAAATATTAGGGTGCGACTAGGTTGCGTATACAGTTTTCATACTTCCATCCTGCTTGACGGGGGCGTTTACCAAGCCAGTTTATGGATATCGAGCTACATTTGTTACTATACAAGAATACGCTTGGAATTTTAGAGGAGAATTAACGGTTACGAGATGATAGTATTTTTTCGTACAAATTTCATAGGTTGAAGTTGTATACAAAAGATTTATGAGTGTTGACTTTATAATGACAGTTACCGAGATAGACCTTCATACATTTAATTATGGGCAAACGTATCCCTCTTCAGACGAACTATCTGCCAGTCGTAATTATATTATTAAAGACCAACAAGTGACACATTGGCTTAGGAGGACCAAATCTATACAATAACAGATATATTAAAAAAAATTAAGTTTCGTCATGCTTGATGGGGACATTTCCATGTAATTATATAATGGTTAATTTAACAATATGCAGCCATATGAATTAATTAATAAAATAATTAATAATTTTCAAAACATTACTTTCCATTATTTTATCACTATTTCATTTAATTAATTATAAAATCGTGCTAGATTTTTCGAGGTTCCTGTCATGCCTTCACGGCTTCCGTGGTGGTCCCACTTATTTCTAATAAATATCGCAAACGAAAAATTAATGGTCACGTAACTACGTAAGGGAATAGACAAGCACTAACTTCCCTGGCGGAAGAAATAAGTACTATATCCTTAATTTCAAAAATGCAAGAATGAAAGATGAAAAACGTCTAGGGTATGAACTTTCGTGTTTGTGGAATATTAAATGCTGCTCTTCCCCAAAGAAAGCTTCCGTGAGATAAATAATGCGAAGAGGAAAGAAAAGAGACGTGCAAATCTCAGCGCGAACAAAAGAATAAGCAAATCGAAATGAGAGTGAGAAAGAGAAGATTTGAAGAAAGAAAGTGGAGACCAAGGCTCTCGTGGGAGAAGAAATGAGTGAGAAAAGTTTTGGTGGGCAGAAGCAAATGGAGGCACTTAAACTGAGCCGCGGTCGATTTTTCGCCGTTCTGAAGCGGATTCTGAAGTTTATTTTCACGACTCAATTAATCGGGTCGGTCGGATTTGGCCCAGTGGCCGACGCATATACCCGTTCTATTCTGCAGTCGAATTCGCCATTCTCTTCGTGAGACCTCCAAGCCCTTACCAAAACCTCTAATCCAGGATTACATTCATGCGAGGAATCCCTTGATATTTGATTTCCGTTTATCATTTTATTTTAATCCGGAACCTTGGATTGAATAACAGTTACATTGTTCGGGTTAAGAAGATTGGTAAAACCTAAAGGAAATCCTTAAAGGAGTTTTATTGCAGTTTATTCGTCCTGATCCTTCACCCATCTTTCTTTCCAAAGAAAATTATTATGCTAATAAAAACTTTACTTTAGCAACTGTTCTTCGGTTATCATGAATACACAATACTCTATGTTTTGTCCTTTGGAACGCAAGCATCTGCTTATAAATCACCTAAATTTCCATATCTATGTTTTACGTCTTGAGATATTAGCGGGGGTGTGACATGCCAATCTCCGTCATTACCTTATCTCCTCCATAATGTACTGTCCTGAAAAGATGAAAGAAATGTTCTGCAACTGCACGATTCATTCGTCTACACAGCATTTGATATCGTTAAAAAGAAAGAGCATCGTGTATTGGCTCCGGATTGAATTATGGGAAAAAACATCTCAACATCGGCTATATTTCAATATATCAGTTCTCGTTTAGTTTGACGATTAAGAGCATCAACTGCAGTTCAAACGCGAAGCCCGAGATCAATTTATTCATATTCGCCCCCTCAGAAAAATTTCCTAAAAGGAAAAAATATGTACTGAAATCTGCGAGAATGACTGTCACTATTTTAGTGGTTAAATTATCTCCTCTGCCTTTTCTTCGACTTCTTCTCAGTCCGAATTGAGGTTCTCTTCCATTCGAACTCACCTATGAATCATCCCACTGGAAAACGGAGGCGCAGTCACGGCTTTCCGATCAGATTAATTCCACAGTGCCGTTGCGTATGAGATTTGTCATCACCGCCCTGCTCCAACACTTAAGAGAGGTCTCCTTACCCCCAGAGAACTGGTTCTGATCCTGATTGGAGTCAAACGTACCTTCTCCATGACAGACCAACCGATGTTAATCCTCGAGCTTACCAGAGGCATTAGCAACATGCAGACCACAACGTTGAGATCTGGCCTTCCTCCCATCTGCATTGGTAATCTCTCTAACTGAAGCCCATTACGAATCTCTGAAATGTTTTCCTCTCGTTTTTCGGATATCAATTTTCGTTATCCTTCTGTACCATTCAGAAGAGATGTACTGGAAGCCATTCTATTCTACTTACTTAAAAACATCGAATTAAGAACATTTTTGCATATTGAATATGTAAAAATAAATGAACCGTGTTTTTGGAAGTTATTTAATTTAAGAATATAACGTTAGGATAATTCATACCGCAATATTTTGAAATCCTATGGACCAAGAAAAACTACTACTACTTCGACGTCTGGGAATCAACTGACTATAAGAGATCTACTGACTCCTTTATTCTGAACCTCAAGATTAGTAATGTCTTTTGGTTCCTTTGCGACTATGGTATGAAAGCCAATACTTGAGAAGACATTTACGATATACTTCTAAAACTACCTTTTGCATTAAAGTTCACCAAAAGTGTGACGGAAATCTACAAAATAAATTATTTCTCGGATATTTAGACCTCGCGTGGTTTAGTGCGACTAAAAACGCGTGCGCGTATTCACAAACGCGTATTCAAAGCGCAACCCAAAAGTTCTGGAGATGTAGCGATAAATTAAATTGCATAAACCTATTTTTTTTAACTGCCGTGGCCTTCATTGGGATTGCGAACACCGATTCCAGCGCTTCTGCTATCATTCTGATTGCGTTCTGGAAGTGAGGTTTATTGAATAAGTTCAGAACAGTGGTGATCCATAGTTACAAGAGTAAAATAAACATTCTTATCATATCTCTGATTAAACGAGATAAGCAATATTAGATAAACTGATTGTATAATCTGATTAGATTAAATGAATCATCATGTGATTAGGTTAAGTGATTGACAGTGGAGGTGAGAATATGACTAACCTTAGGAGCAGAGTGGTCGGTGGCAACCATTTTGACTTCGTCACAGGACGTAAAAATATATTATTTATTTTCCTGAAAAATTATTTTCCTCGCGTAGAGTTTGAACTACAGGACATTACAATCAGCAATCACGAAAAATGCTCCTTATTCATTGTGCCACAACTTACCGAATAACATGAGGGTTAACTTATACTAAAAAAATAACTGAATCACCTCTTATGACGTTGAGGTGTGGCTAAGCCACTTATAAATGTTATATAATGGTTAATAAAAGTTAAAAGACGAGATTCGAACTATTACCCTCATAGTTTGAACTTAGAATTCGGAGCCACCCAAATAAGGAGTTTTATTCTCCAGAAAAAAATGTCCTCAGGCAGGCTTTGAATCGCCGGACCCACCACATTCCGCGCCGTCCCATTCTAAACGTCCCGTGCTTCATGGGAGTAAAACCCATCAGTTTGAACTTGGAATTTTTTCGTAATTGTCCTTGCGACCATCTACGTAACGAAAATCTATTTCAAAGTAATTATTCAAAGGGCTAAAATCTTTTATCACCGATCATAATTCTCTTGCTGTTTCTCATCTGGCGAATCAGAAGCAAGTGGTGGATTTGATACTGTCGTTTCTTCCGGTGATTACTGCGTAGCTTTGAGTAGTTTGATCGGGTCATTGTTCAAATAATGGACAACGCAAAGAAAATGATTTTGGTCCCGAGTGAGGTTATGGAAAGATTTCCAAATAGATAAGATTCAAACCACAGTTCACGTTTCGATGATGAAATGAAAAATATATTGCATGCCGATAGCATTCCTGACAACGGTAAATGGAAACTGTATAGAGAAATTCTTTTAAAACGTTTGAATCATGTAGAAAAGCGGAAGAAGCCCACTTACTTACTTCGATATATCGGGCACATCTGATTCGGGTGAAACGTCGGACGCAAGAAACTTAATGGGGGGAGAAGAAAGTAAAACTACACGCTGATGAAATTTTAAATTCACTGCCTCAAAAATTTAAAAGAAAAGCTCGTTTGCTCATCGATAGTATTTTAAGAAGCGGAAAAACCACGGATTGGATGCAAGAGGTGTGGTCCCCATCGACGGGGAAGCGATACCGTATTTGAACAACACTGATCTCATAAACGATGTAGTTAGACGTAGCTAAAATACTGGCCCTGACGGTTGGGAAGTATTTTTTAATGCTCTGAGGGAGATCAACAATCCACAAGAATATATTGGAAAACAGAAAAGATGGAACTCATTCGTAACTTAGAATCTGTAGAGTATGAATCAAAGCTCTCGCGGAAAGCACCAGCTGAAAAGGATAAAGTTCGATATGTGTTTGAGTTGTGTGTTCGATTCCATTCTTCACTATACCCACATCTCGAAAGTCTATAATCTTTTGATGTCCTTCTATCGTAAGGTCCATGTTTCACACCCATACAATAAAACACTTCACACCAAGGATTTTATCAATGTTTCGCTGTTTCCTTTATCGAGACCTCAGGTCATCAGTTCCCTTCGTTTCACGAAAGCTTCCTAGTCCAATGCTATCCTCCTTCGAACCTCATCGGTACACCTCCCATCCCAAGAAAGAATACCTCTCAATTAAGAGAAAGAATCTGCCTGTTCTAGTTTTTCACCATCTACTCTGATCGATAACATACCTTCCTTTCTTTGGTGAGACACATTACCTTAATTTTTCTTACTTTTTCTTCCATTACAAATTCTCTTGGTTTATCGGTTATTGCATTTACTAGTACTTGCGCAGAAAAGATGTCAAGAGAGAAAAAAACATAATATTATAGAAAAATTAAGTGAGTATTAATGTAAGTGGGAAGTAGCAATATGAGGAAATACTCGTAATTCATGGTGGTTGCCAAAACTTAAATTAAGAATTAGCGAGCGCTGTTATTCTCCGATTAATGGTTTACTCGTTTTCCACTTTTTATAGTAACTGATTGCTTTACCGGCGAAAATATACATCAACTGTATTACCGGCCATTTCTTTATATCCTAAATTTTGAGGAAAGATTTAAAATACTGTATTTATAACCCAAGATAAATTATATAATTCGAAACATGTAGCAAGTTTTGAATTTTTTCTGGAATTGATATCATTAGGGATTATCCTCTCCTCAGATTTCTTGTTTGGTCGAATTTGAATCATTTAAAAGAAATCCGTACACACTAAATTCTTGCTTTGGAAATTTCCTAAAGTCGTTCGGAGACAGGATAACAAGATTTTTTATTTTCCTTTTCTTTCTACTGTTCTTTTAATCTCGGTATTTCTACAGCGAACTAATTTGCGAGATAATGTAATGAACCTTCAGATTTAGAAGAATTCAAATATCGGAAGACTTGTAAACCTATAAAACGAAAATTATTTCCAATCTCTCTCTCTCTCTTCGGTCATTCTGTCCTTGGACAGGTTTCAACGAAACTGTTGCCTCCACAGCATTCTATTTTGTGTATCTCTCTTCATCTCGACATATGTCCTTCCTTCTTTGATGATTGCCAGCATTCCATACTTCCTCCTTCCTCTTCCTCTTTTCCCTTCTATTATCACTTTCTGTATTCCGTTCTTCCTTAAAATGTGACCTATCCAATTTGCCTTCCTTTTTTTAATTTCTTTCCGAATATTTCTTTCTTCCCCAATTCTCCTTAGTGCCTCTTCATTTCTAATTTTATCTTTCCAACTAATCTTTTCCAATCTTCGCCAGAACCATATTTCAATGCTTTCTACATACTTTTCTTCTCTCTTCTTCAAAGTCCACGTTTCGGCTCCATACAGAACAATGCCCCATATGAAGCATTTCGCGAATCTTTTCCTAGTAGCAATATTGATTTTTCTTTGCTGTTAGCAGTTTCTTAATTTTATTAAATGCCATTTTTCTTTGGGCAATTCTACTTTTAATTTCTGCTGTACAGTTACCATTTTCTTCTATTAAACTTCTTAAATACTTGAAGGAATATTCTCGTCATATTTCCAATATGACGAGAATATTCCATTGAAAGAATTTACGCTGGTTAGAGTTATACCAAATCGGTTGCTATGCAACTCTATTAAAATGAAAAATTTTGGTAGCAATGTTAAAAGTACTTCGACGACTATGGTCATTTGGCATGTGTGGGCCCCAAACGGGAATCGAATCCTGGACCGCTTCCGTATAAAGCGAAATCCTAGCCCATATGGCTCTCAGGGATTCCAATAAATAGTGGATTATGTCTTTTGTATGTTATCTTGGTGGAATTCAGAGATTGATATGGAAAACGGCAGATCAGTATGGGTTCATAAATGTCCTTCAGTTAACACTTGATTCTAAATGGAATTAGAAAATCTCCACTCATTAAGAAACAATTATAGTTTCACTGCTACGTAGAAAGAAAGTTATTAAACAGCGAGGGACGGAAATAGAAATAAAAAGTCAGTGATGTGAATATAAGATGTGATTGAAGGAATAAGGCAAGGAAGGGAAAAAGAAGAAAACAAAAAGAGCACGGGAAAGAGAGCCAATGAGAAAGGTAGAGTTGCACCTCTCTATGCATGGCCTCCATCTCTATGCTCTATCACACCATTTTCTCCAATCTTTTCTTGTCTTCCTTTCGTAAGGCTATCGTTTCACACCCATGCAGCATAACACTCCATACTAAGGATTTTTCAAATCTATCCCTAATTCCTTTATCGAGACCTATAATCATCCGTCCCCTTCGCTTCTCGAACGCAATCTTGGCCAATGAAACCCTTTTTCCAACCTCATCTGTAAACCTCCCATCCCAAGATAGGACATTTCCCAAGTAAGATAAATTACCTACCTGTTCTAGTTTTTAACCATCTACTCTGATCGTAAATTTAGTTTTGTTTCCTTTGGTGAATCTCATTACCTAAGTTTTACTTTTATTGCCATTCGCTGGGTAAGAATTTCGTGGAATAATTACAGAGACGGCCTTACTCTTATCTCTCATTGTATATATGGAATTACAAATATGTTTATTATGGTAAAAGTCATGATCTCGTATTCACAATCGTGTTCGTCTGACTCTTTGTATAATCAAAAAAGTTGTGCACAGTAGATAAGATAAGATAACTGAAATGGATGTGAGCAAGAAGAAACGACAACCGATGGCAATTAGCAGTTTTCAACAATAATTTCGGTCTAAATTGGACACGAGGCTCAAAATGATTCCGTAGTACTCGAGATATATACTTCTGCAAAGTCGCGGTTGAATTCTTTCACAAAAATGAACTCCGTCTCTGCCACGAAAAGCGAACTGGAGTGAACGATGAGCTACGAACGACTTCATTAAGTCTCTTTTTTCTTTTAAATAAGGATTCTCGAAAGACTCTTATTGGTTAATTGCTGTGGAAAGAAATGGGTCAAGTTTCACTTCGGGAAATGTTCTAGAAGTTATCGGAAGCCTTAATAAGGATTCTCATTATGAATTTATAAGGGCTTAATAACTCTGCTTAAGTTTCCAGAGTATCTAAGACAGCGTTAAGTAGGGTTTTGTCGAAAAGCCTGTTCCGTTTTCTTTTCTTTTTTACGAAAAGTTTTCCGCGAAGAAAAATACAGGATAAAATGTATTAATCCTATGAAAGATTCTCAAAACATATTCGAATAAAGATACGAACATTTTGGAATTCCCTAATACAGGAGTCGGCAAACTTTTTCGGAAACGTGCTACTGAAGTCCGTGGAGAGGGCGCCGTATCCAAATGATAATTATTTATAATGCTTTAAATATAAAATATTTCCTACTTGAAAAGGAATACGGGAATTAGTTTTCGTTTTCAAGAACATATAAAATTTAAAAACAACAAATCTGCTCGAAAATCAACTAAATGGGAATAGTTTTCATCATTATTATAAACATGATTAGTTCGTGGGGTGTTGTTAAAGGTCCCCGGATCTACTATAAAATCACGAATGAAGATAATAATATGTTTTAAATAACTGTTGTGACATTCATTATTACGCACGGTGATCTCCTGAAAAATTAAGAAGACTATATCAGTAAATTTTCCCGTGTATTAAGTCTTAACTTCTTCAGTACTCTCGCTTTAAAAAGTTGATTAATTAGCATAAAAACGTATTTTATGAAATTAAAAGAAAGAATGGACTTGAAAAAAGTCTGACGGGACCGGGAAACGAACCCGGTTCTCCCAATTGCCGGTTGGGTGCTCTGTCCGTTGAGCTATCCCACCAGAACATTGTCCAAACTTTTTTCCATTTTCCCGGTCCCGTCAGACTTTTTTTAAGTCGATTCTTCCTTGGGATTAAACCTGAAGAAGCTATTGAATTTATAGCAAATATTCCAATTAAAATTGCTCAATCCAAGCCGATTGAAATATAAATTATCGTTTTTCTTAATTTTTACCCGTATGCATGAACGTAAAGGAGCTACCTATTGTACTCGTAGTTCGGTTGTGAATACCTTTTGAAGAGAAAACACATCCCTGTGAAGCCTCGAACCTTCAAAGGGAAACAATAGTAGAGATTACAAAAGCTACACAAAAGCCTTCATGAAGGGGAAAACAGTTTAAAGTAACATTTTCTAGCAATTATTCGAAATAATTTAAATTTTATAAAATATAAAAATGTTTACATTTATTTTTTATTACTAATTACATGTAAATCATAAATTAATTACAAATTGATACATTAAAAAAGCATTTAAAAGGGCAAAAATATAAAAAATTACCGATCGCGGTCGTGAAGTGTTTAGCATGCACCTGTTTCAACTCTAAGGTCCCGGGTTCGAATCGGTCGGATGTTTCCGATTAGGGAGTGGTTGTGTGTTCATCCGTTGTTATTGTTTAAAGCACACCACTGTAATTGTCCAGCTAATGGTTGTTTGTGGGGAAATTTAAAAAAGTAAATAAAAATAAAAAAATGCAAAATAATTTTACCGCGTCAATTTTCTTTCCTCACTCATGTTTTAATAATGCATACATTCTTAAATACAATCATTGACGAAAATAACTAATATCTCGTAAATTCTCGGCAAACTCCTGAGAAATGAAAGGTTTATTATTTCTCTCGATCTTCCATCTCGTTTTATATTTCCATCATTTTTATATTTCGCCGCTAATCCCTCTCAATGCTAAGGACCAATTTCCATCGATTCCCTAAAAACATTTCCTTTTTTCGATAAAAGAGTTCTTTGATCGAAATGTCAGTTGAACACAGCGAATAATGACATCAACGTTTCCAAATCGAACCATTTTCACGAACACTTCATTTCGATATCATTTTCACATCGTAACAAAGAGACATTTCCAAAATCGTTGAAAGGAATCGTCGCTTAGAAAGAGCTTTTTAATTCGGCATAAATAAGAATCATTCAGACATCGAAAGATTGGGGAAGAATTCATTCCAAAATATCACAAAGGAAATTCGTGACAGCGATTGCTGTTCGTAACGTACAATTCAGTGGAGAACAAATATAAAATGCTTATTAAAGCGATTTTTCAACGAAATGCGTTGGTCTTAAACATCCAATAAGGAGTACCGAAGGTAAACGATGAAAATCAGTCTAAATGGCCTTCTTTAGCGTTCGATCGGATGCCAAGAGTCAAGAGCGGATACGCTCTAAGCACTGTAATGGGAACCTAAATTCAGCTTACCCTTGTATTCCTTCAGAAACGGGGAGAGGTTGATTGGGGTCATGATTTTCTAGCAATTACAAATGAAAGCCTTATAAGAAATGCATTCGACCATCGGATGAAATGCTAGTCCTTCGACCTAGAAACATGTCACATTAGTAATTTAATTAGTTTATGACATAAAAACCATTGTTTCCTCAAATGTTGAGAGCGTAAAAAAGCATCTTATCTTTGCCATTAAATTAACATACTTTGCCATAACATTAGTGAATCGAACATGTAGTGTTAATTTCCACGTTTAATAGAATTATTCAATTTGTTAACCTTTTTAAATCTGTCCTCGGTTGTTACGATACCTTTTACTGTATATAATAAAAATTTCAATACAAACTATATAATTTTAATTGTCAATGATGGAAATTTGAAAACGTTTTCACCAAAAGTGGCATTTTAATGACTCGCTTTCTAGCTGTTTCCTTTCATCATCTGTAAGTATTCCAGTTTTGTTGACAGTGGTTCAATTAGGTTAAATCTCTGTTCTTAAAATTAAAAACTTCCGTTTAGCTTCCCGTTTAAATGAATATGAACGAACGACTTTGAGTCTCAAACAAAGAGACAAACATAAACAGGATTGCAGTGAGATCCTTCGCAATCATTCATAGCTTAGTTACGCAATGACGTAGATTCCTTCATAATACGCTAATAGAGATATTCAGGTGTATGTCTCTACGGAATCTTCTTTTTTATTCGATGAGGTAAATCAAGGGCGAGGCATAGGAATTAAACAGACCTGATAAAAAGAACATCATTATGTCATAATAAAAAGACAATTATATAGAATGCATTACATTATTTACATCTTGCTTTCAAATGCATAAGTGAAGAAGTTCTTATAAGCAGGATTGCAGAAATTTTCTTTGAAATAAATATACTCAGCAATAACTAAATATGAATACTAATGTTTACTGTACCTGACGATGAAGCACGGCGACGAAACCGGTCGTGCATGAAAGTTTACAACAGAATTTCTCATTTCAACAATTCCGTCATCCTGAGTGCTATTTTATCGTGCGCAATACTGCTCGCTGTCCGTAGTTCGGAGTAACAGAAATAACCACTGCAAATTTAATTCTTCAGGAGTAATTCTCCGAGAAAAATTGGGTTTGAGATTTTTTAATGTCACTTCATTTCCCGAAATAACTGAAAACGATAACTGTGAACTCAGCCGCCATCTAATAAGATCAGAGAGTGGATGAATGAGGACAACAGGTCAGAGCTAATTAATACAGAGGGATACTTAAAAAGTTTGATTTACCTAAGTTGATTTATTCTCACGAGTATTTTTCCTCCAGACTATGAGTTTAGACGCTTCCATTCAACTTCATGAATAGGACAGAATTTAACTTTGATGGTACGTAAATAATATTATTAATGACACCAAAAACAATCAATAAAACTTCCGCATTTGGCCATCCAAAAAGGCATCGTCAGGGGCAGAATTTATTTTTTTAATTTTAAATTGTTTCAATTTAAAATATTTTGATGGTTTTTGTCTTTGTAACTTAACGAAACATTAAAAATTGCTAACATTAAAACATCGAAAGATTCTTCTGAAATGGGAGTTAATTATTTTCTTTTTTTCTTNAGAATAAGCCAGAAAACTTTCTATTTTCCACAAGATTGTAGAATAATCTTCTGTTTTCTAGCTTATTCATATGGTTTTTCACAAAGTTACGCCTTCGCACATCCATTTTATTTGTACTATGCTATTTCATTCTATGCACTACATTTAAATTTAATTTATATTCAAGTTTAACTGACGAAGAATAATTACACTCTGATATATTGTTCATACGGTTATAACTTTTGTTATCTTTAATACTCTTTATGCAATCTATCTCTCTCTTTCGTTCGGTATTTCCTTCGACTTTCACAGGTGTTTTTCACGATTCTCTTTGCGAGTGTTTTCCTGCAGTGAAAACATTCTTTCTGTGATTAAAAAAATTACAGGTTTTTCTCTCCACAAAACCATTGTGTGTTTCCTTCCTCTACTTCTATTCCCACTGAATGCCTTTTAATCTTTATATAATGCAGCTTAAAATGTTATAATTTTATTTAACCATATTTGTACAAAATTCTGACGAGGGTCAAATGGAAGATGGAACTCTCGAGTCCCAATTTCACCCAATAAAAACATTTGTATTGTATTGTAAATTAAATTACTTACAGTTTTCATCTACATCTACATTAGTACCCTGCAAGCCGCCTTTCGGCGTGTGGCAGGGGGTGCAAACACCATGAATTTACTGAATTTACTTCGCTAATCTATTACTTTCGCGTATCGTTCGCGGAAAAAATGAAAAAAAAGTTTTGCAGTTGGACTTCGTGTAATTTGCATATAATGAAGGAGAGTATGTTTGCTCTACTAAATGAGAGTAAATACGGAATTCTCTGATACTTCCAATTTATAGATAAATTTCATTTTTCTCTTTGAGAGACTCTTTTGAACTGATATTTTGCCTTCTTAATTATAGCTCGCTTGCTATGCGAATAGATTAGAATCAAATTCCACTTTCTTCTTAAGAGTTTTCCATTGCCAGAGAAAATCAGGAAACCTTTCCCTCTGATCACCTTAATAGCAAATTTTGGTGATTTTTTACATTTATTGAATCACTTAGGTTTGGTAATGGTAGTCATGTGTTCCCTTATAAAAGGTCGAGTTCGGAAGGGAAACTGAATCCACGATTTTAATTTTACGAGACCTCAATAGCGCCCTCATGATGTTATGAATTAAACCGTTGATAATCTCTTCAATGCGTACTAAGATTAAGTTACACAGCCATATGACGGAAGTTTCTCGCGATATCCAAGATATTGGAATGATTAACTTCTAATTAAAATTAGGAATGAGTAGCAAAGTCGTTCTTTAGTGATATTACTATCCATTGATTACTTAACATTTCCCTTGTATATAAATAGAGTTGCGTATTTAAGAAAGGAAATATTATTCCCTTTAAAACTATGAGAGTAGTCGATTAGAGCACATATCCGGCGCACTTTAACTTTCGGCATGAGAAACAAAAAATATATGAAGATCGGGTAACTAAAAGAGAGAAAGAGATTTCAAAGCGATAATTCCCATAATCCTCCACATAATTATAATTTGTTCTGAGAAATTTTCTGCCAAAGCGAGAAAATGTAATAAATACCGTTGACGTGACGATCTTAAGTATATTAAATGAAAATCAGCTTTTTGTTTTGGCTGACTCAATTTGTTGGGGCTGCAATTTTGAACGCATCGCATTTAAACGACAGGAATCGTATTTCATCGCAGAGAATTCTAGTTTCATTCAATTACGTCCTGCGTAAGCTCCACCAGAGAAAAATAAGCGGTCAAGGAAAACATTAAACTGTTTATTCTGTCACTGGAAAATTTCTCTCCATTCATTTGTCTAAAAAATGCTCCGAATTCCAACTACGACCTGCAACAAAACAATTTGTGTGGAAAGTAATTTTCTTATGAAAATTACGGTAGAGCTCAGCATTTAATACGAAGAACCTCGAAGTGATTGCAGTATAAAATGCATTAGGGTGCAAATCGGTGGATAGTATTTTTAAAACGAATGGTAGCGTTTAGAAAATAAAATTTCCCTACACTACTTTTTAAAACGTTATTTACTCTAAAAATTCTCTACGGACATAAAGATTTCGTGAACCTCATAGCTTACTTACGAGGGTTGCTCAAAAAGTAATGTCCCACATTTTGTTTCCCAGCCAAAACCAATTCTAATAATTCAAAATTGTAGGCTTAAATTCTTTCACGTTTCCCGCATGTGTTTGCATAGTTTCAATGTTCTCCTGCAGATAGCATAGCTGTAGGAAGCTTTCAAAGTGGAGTCTGGCCGTGATAAACGCTACAGACAACGTCCTGCGATTGAATTTCGTAGAGGAAAGAACCACAAATCCTCACAAACGTTAGTGTAAAGTCTATGGAACATCTGCAGTCGATAGGAGCACAGTTGGTTGCTGGGTACGGAGGGCGAGTGAATCAGAAGGCGGTTGAAAGTGAAAACCTGGGTCCATAACCAGAGCGATGACTGGCACCGACAGAGCATACATGCCCTAGTGAATCGCTGGAGGAAAGCAATAGAACTTGAAGAAAATAATGCAGAAAAATAGATTGAGCGGATGAAACATCATTTTTTCATATGCGTAAATTTTATTTTCGAGAATAAATAGTTTTTAATAGAAAAATGTGGGGCATTACTTTCTGACCAATCCTCGTGCTTAAACTTCGTGCATACATAACATAAACTATACATTACTTTCAAGTAAGGAAGCTGACAGCCTCTTTTGTTTACTGTGAACTCCTATGCAAAAATATTGTGGCGAACTTCTCTCACTTCATACACACCCAATTTGTCTTCACTAACATAACTTATTTCCGAGAAATAGTGAATCCTATGGATGTAAATAATTGCTGATTCAAGCATTACTTGAAACCTTACTTTATTCATTTAGTTTTCAATTCGTGCTCTAGATTCACGTTTAGAAAATTTGAACAAACTTTTATTTCTGTGTATCGACTTAGACTAATATTTTGCAATCGCATCTTTATTGTACTAATTTTATCATTGAAGGGCTTTTACATCTACAAAAATACCACCTTTCGGCGTGAAGCAGGGGTTTTAGTACGATGCATGACCAATATTATTATGACGATGGTACGATTGCCACCTGGTGCAGATTCCAAATTGCAACCTTTATAGCAATAATACTAATAATGATAATGATAGTAATAATTATGCGCACAAATAAACGAAAAGAAACAGAATGGAAATGTGTGATTCGGTTCATTAAATTAAAGCAACCAACCGGAAATATTCGATCGTTTTTTCTCATTCTGATGTGTTTTTCCAAACCGATTTAAAGTCTCGTTGTGCGTGAGTTACGCCGTAAAGCAATTAAATGAGAAAGAAAAAGGAGAATAAAATAAACTGATATCTTATTCTCTCCCGATGCAGTCAGCACTCTTCAGTGATCGCCGAACTTCCTCTAAGATTGTGCCTAAAAGGATAAATTTGTCCCAATTATTCGTTAAACTTCGAGAGAATGAAGGTTTATCTGTGAATTTGACGAAAAACTTTACTTTTTCATTATTCGATAAGGAAATAAAAATACTTTTTAATTCCCAAGCATGGATTTTACTAACGACCGGTTTTCATTATAACGAGTCGCACTTGATGATGTGGAAAACGTCGGTCGTTAGTACAATGCCTGCGTAGAAATTGAAAAGGATTTTTTATTTCTTTCTCTATAACATCCCGCAAACTTAGGCTTAAATACAGTGATTAGTTTTGTATAATCTCTTTTATCCTTTAATCACCATATACTTTCCTAACTTCAAACACTTGTTCTCTATCTTAAATGATAACATGAAAACTATCCCTATTTGCCAGATGCGCTTCCTTTATTTCTTAAAGCAAAGAGTTACTGTAAAATTAAAAATAGTCATATAATTGCAGCAAAGGCAAAAAAGTATTAACAAAGGCGTGTAAAGGCATAATAGTGAAATAATAATGAACATCAAAGTTCCGTAAGATTTTGTAGAAGGGGTTGCACGTGTTATTTTATTACCGATGCTTTAATCCTTCGATCCATTGTAATGCCACAAATTACATTATTTCGTTGATACTTGAATTTTACAGTTTTGGTTCCTCGTGGTTCAACGTCAACAATAGTTAATATTCTGCAATAGCGACGCCTATATAATAGTGTTCGGATGACCTCCTAAGTATTGGTAGTGCGTCATTTAATCAGCTTCCGGTTGGAATTATCAATTCCACAGCCCTTTCCACTGTATTCTTCCCTGGTAGCGAATTCAAGCTTTCATAACTCCTCTTTTTTATAACTTAAAAACATGAAAATTTAATCAACCGAATTCAGAAGATCCTTGGCAATGCTTTGACAGTACAACTCCTTCGCATGTCACCGACGATGTCTCCGGGAGTATCACCGATATTCTAATTCACATAACTTATTCTACTACTGATGAGAAACACTCCAATTAATTGGAATTTATTCCTTTATATCCGCGCAGTACCTCCGGGGCACGCTTTTCGATTTTTACATCCGAAATGCAGAAATGAAGAAAATCACGCGACCTTAATTACGCCGATCTCTTGGAATTTTTAAATCCAATCTTCGCCCGCTCTCCGGATGGTAAGCTCCGTAGGAAACCGACCTTTTGTCCTAAATAAAACATGGCCCCGGTGTCTGCCCAATTACAAAAAAATGGTAAGGTTATGCGCACGGAAAATAAAAACCCGCGGAAGGTGTGACCGAAGCGGAATCACCGGGGGCAATTTGCATGCGTGGCTTTGGAAGGCGAGGAACACGTCGAGGAACATTACGAAGATAAGATAGACGCTGAAATTTAAACTTTAAAACCGTTCCTTTCTCTCACTTCTGGAGCGAGACGAAAACAATTCAAGGAAAAATTATTCCCACGACTACGGCGATGTTTCCATTCAGGGAAGTGAGGGTAAAAAGATTCGCTCCCCATAAAGAATTTTTCTCGAAATAATTCCGTGGAAATGAAGGTCTGAATGAGATGGCGTGGATGAGATGAGGAGAAAGAGCGAATGAAAAAGAGAGGAAGGAATGGGGGAACGTCTCAAGAAAATCTGTGGGAGAGAATGTAATATCGAGAGAGACAAGGTGGTTGAGCTGAACAAGGAGCGAGAAAGAGGTCATAAAGTAGACGTACGTCTACTGGGGAATTTGCCGTCGCAGTGTTGGAGCACTAACCTATTCTCAACTTCTCGGAAACACATGGAAATTTTGCGAGCGAAAGACAAAAATACACATCCCTAAGTGCTGCGGTAGTGTTTTGTTTGGAGTAAAGCCGTAAATATGGGCTCAAGTTGAACAAATAACGGCGAAGAGGAATAAAAGATTTACAGTCGTAAATGAATGATCATCCAGAAGGATAAAATGTGAGAGTTGTAAATGAAGAATCTTTTTAAGGGGAGCTCTTCGCGTTCCGGTGCCAATTCCTCGTCTTACTTTGAAATCAAGTATTTACAAGTTTACCTTGTTGAAGTGTTGAAAAGACAGGCTTTCTATCATGCACATTTTGCTTTGGCTTAACTGATGATAGATAGTTTAAAGAAAAACGAATAATGTTGTAACAAAACATGAGTGAAAGCTTAAAATTAAATACTAATAAATACTAATACTAATTAAATTCTTTTGCTTTCTGATCCCGAAGAGAATGATATCGTTCTGTAATCTCTTGAAGACAATATTTTTAAAAACTTCAATCATATTTTATTATGTACATACTATAGAAAGCCACCGATTCACACGTCAAGGTTTTGCCGCATTATGTAAATGTACTGAGCCAATGAACAATACTATTCTTATGAATCCTTTTTTGTGTGATAGCCTCTACAAGTTTAAAGCCTTAAATTATTGGGATATCGGTGGGCAGTAAGGAAATTATACTGCACCATGGTGGGTGGTAGGTTTACACTTTAAAATTACATTCATATTAATACTAAAGGCGCCCGTTTGAACGCCCTAGAGCAATTAGAAACTCATCGTCACTCTCGTTCCCCGATTATTATTTTAACGAACAACCACCTTTTCCCTCATTCCTCCCCGATCTTACAAGCTGCCCTCAAGCCACAATTGACCCTCAAACTTCTGTACCTGCAACTCCTAAACCCCCCTTTTCCCTTCCCCCCTCCTTCCCTCTTCTCGTGCCACCCTCTCCTTCCCCTCCCTGGCTATATATTGCTTGGTTATTTTGTATTGTTTGAGTTCTGAAGATGGCTTCCCTTTGCTGAAACCGGTCATCTCCCAAAATAAATTTGTGTGGAAAAGTATATACCCTTTTCTTCATTAAAATATATTATTGCATCAGTTAGTTATTATGGCATTAGTCAGGAATATTAGTCAGTTCAGATATTAAATGAATCAAACAGATAGTAAGTATCTGCCGATTCCGCTTGATGGGGCGATCGAATTTTAATGAGGCAATTCGAGCCGAATCTCGAGGAACGAAAACGAATCAGTTAAGATAGATTTGTACTACGCGTGCCACCAGTGGTGTATGGCAGGGGGTTTGTTAATATCTTACTTAATCTACCCTATTTGCTTCTCTGATGTTATGCGGTAAGAACGACCAAAGGTAACTGTTTGTTTTAACAATCAATTCCTTGTAACGGCTTGTCGATGTCACTCGGAGATCGCGCTGCTTTTTTACTGGAATTACGTCTTTTACTTCGCCATGAAATTCTGAACCGATGAATTTTTCGAAAAGCTTCCGCCGGTAATCTAATCTTCTCGCCTGGAGTGGTTCCCACACGAGCGATTCTATCATAGCCTTAACACTACTGTCGAATCTCCACTGACAAAACAGGCTGCTATACGTTGGACCATTTCTAAATGCGAGACTAACGCTACGTCATGTGGATCCCAAATTGCGCAGAAGTATTCGAGGCTGGACCGAATGAGCGAAAAGTACGCAATTTCTTTGACTCTTGGTGGACACACCCCCAGGGTTCTACTTGTTAATCTTTGAATTCTTTTCGCCAATTGAATTTTTTGAATCGAATTGAATTTTTTCGCCTTTTAGTATTATCTCCCTACTCTCTAAACATTCCTCACCATTTTCGTCAACATTTAATCAATAATATGTAAGGTCAGAACTCCCGCATATGGCGAAATGGCGAATGTCAAGAAAATGATTTATTAAAAAAAATAGGAGAAAACATTTTCCAAATTGGAAAGTTCCGCGATCTGCATGGTGATGGACCCCCTGCCACACGCCGAAAGGCGGCTTGCAGGGTACTAATGTAGATGTAGATGATGTACGTGTATGGCGCGGTTGCCTAACTCCGATTTTCAGTTGCTAATTTTGCGTTAAAAATGTCTAGTTGTGTCATCGATCGGACACTTGTCTATTAAATCTTGAGCAAGGAACATACCCTGAAAGTCTCTTGCGAATCCGTTTCCCACAGAGGTGGTACTCCCCTTGTTACACACACAGAGGCTCCCTTTGTCATAAAGAAAAAAATATGTATTACGGTAAAGTTGCATACTTCATATCCCAGAGATTAAAGTTGATATTTAATTTCGACGGAACAGATACACAAAGGTGAGGGTGTAAATAAATATTCTAGTCGGTCTCTCTCGATAAGGGCGAACTCCTTGGCACAATCGCTTTCGTAACCTAAACTGACGAAAGAAACATCTTATGATTAAGCACTGGCCCAATTGCCTCTCATCGGTTATTCCATTTTCCAAATCCATTCCATTTGTATTTCGTTCCCGCTATTGTAGAAAAAAACAAGTTCTTTCGGTGATCTAACACTAATTTCAAAACTAATTAAACTATGATTATTTAAACATGGCCAGAGCTGCGCTGTTCTATGGGTGCATCGCATCTTTGGGGGGAACAGAAGTGTCGCCAACCATTATAATTATTACAACAACACTATTTGTGGTTTTCTGTATTATACGCACAGCTTAGCCAGGAAGGATTATGATGTGAAATTTAAGATTGGCAAACGTTTAGAGCAGTGGTTCCCAAACTTATTTGGCCTACCGCCCCCTTTCCAGAAAAAATATTACTCAGCGCCCCCCTGGAAATTAATTTTTTTCTACCTTTTTCGTAAAATATAGTAAAGAAAGGTGTAAATTAGAAACATTGAAGTTTGAAATTATGAACGCGCACGCATTTACGCGCGTAAAAACGCTTCCACGCTGCAGTTTTAAATCAATTTAACGGTGAAATTAGGTTTTACATTTACGTTTTAAATTCTTAAGCTTAATTTAAATGGTAAAAGAACGTTTCTGCGGTTGGCCTCTTAATGCTGAATTAAGTTAATTGAGTTATGTTTTCACAAGTCATTCCATGACTTTTTCTGTGAGGCCCTCGCGAAGTCACAAAATCTCTCACGTGATCGTAATTCGTAACATATTTGTAATCGAAATCCGCGGGGCCCTGTTAGCGCGGGTCCCGGTGCCGTCGCACCACTTGCCACCCCCAAAGTGGCACCACATGAACAGTAGCAGTGCGCGATTGCACATACCTCAATGCAAGTGAGGGAGTATGCGGGAACTGAGCCAACGTCCAGTACGTTGTTCAAAGAAAAATTAAGCGTTATGAGCGGAATACATAAATAAAATTTTCTAAATCTTCTTTCTTTTATGCTTTCACCGCCCCCTTACAGTTATTCATCGCCCCCCAAATGCACCTGTGGCCATCACCGCCCCCCTGGATCGCTGCAGCGCCCACCAGGGGGCGGTAGTGCCCAATTTGGGAAGCACTGGTTTAGAGGAAAGAATTTTTCCTACAACTGTGTGTTGGAGAAAATTAAGAGGGGTTTTTCACTTCACTTAAAAGAGAATTTTCACAGAAACTTTCTCTCCTAAAGTTTTTTTTTCTCTACGGAAATATAACGAAAATTAGCTGACGATTACATTTTTCAATGTATTTTTCCGAAAACTCTTTCCCAAGTAGTTTGTCTCCAAAATTTGTTGCAGGAAAATTGATAACATCAGTTGAAAGTGGATGAAATAAGGCAGATTTTGGAAAACAGCGTTTCTTGGATGTATCACTTTCTTATATTTTCTTCATTCATGATAGATTTCAATATTGATTCAATCACAGCATGCTTTCCGGAATTAATTATACTATAGAATGAAAGTTTTCAAAATTAAGTATCGCCAACTTTCTTTCTCTATGCAAAAACGCAGGCCGTTTCCCCGTAAGAAATACACAGCCATAAGATGAACATTGTGTTTTCAAGATGTTAAACAGAGTATATAAGGAAAGATAAGATGGGACACTCTTGGGAATCTTAATTTTGGCCACACAGAATCAAGGGAGGCAAGTGTCTGTGAGTGAGAATGAAGAAGGGGAACGCCAATGCTATCTGTGGTAGATAAGACAAGAACAAAAGGGATATCAAATTCTCCCATAGTGTTAGCCCTCTATAAGATAACTATATGTTAATAGTCATACCTTCTTCTCGGTTAGGATGAATACTTTAAATTGAGCAATTCCTATTTATAATTAAAAAGGAGAGAATTCGAATGTCCTAAATGAGTGTGGAAATATGTGATTAATCCGCGCAGAATTTGAACTTAAAAAAGAGAATAAAAGTTTGGAATAGAGTGTTATTCTGAGGAAGAATAAAGTAAGGGAAGGAGTGAAGCATGGAATTGAGGCAATAAATGAACAAGGGAAGGACGAGGAAATGAATTAATTCTGATGGGAGCGATGAAGAGAAAATGAGAGGTCTCGCGCATTATTAAAATGAAAACGCGCTTTTAAATCCTTGAGGAGCCATCTGCCGCGCTCTTCATCACCTCACGCACTCTTTTCGCACTCCTTTTTCGGGGAATCGCGTTGCGTTAATCCCCAGAAATTGGATTTGCCTCTCTAATGTCGTACATTTCGCACACCTCTGAGAGAAAAAATCATTGGCAATGGAGCTGACTGAACAGCGAGGGTGAGCGAAAAGGCCGCCAAATTTGGGAGTGGAGGGAAACGTAAATGGAGGAAAGACGCGTTGATAGAATAAAGCGTGTGCGAATATGTGCGATAACGATTCGCCGGTTGACGCGTGTCGAGGCGTGTGTGCCAATGACGCGTTTACCAAGCGAAAGAGTTTGATTTCCCGCAAAATATGCGCCGATACGTTCCCGTCATCCTTTGAGGGAAACACAATGGGTTTAGAAAGGGAAATCGGTGATTTAATACCCGACGTAGACGATGTTTCTTCCGGGATGACGTGTTGCTTTGTTCGGCACTCAACCGAAGCGTATGCATCTATTTAGCCAGAATGGGATGTTTCTGGAAGGCCCGCCGTACAACGCAATGATTGTGTACTCCTAATTTTCAGACGCACAGCCGTATCTCAAACTGAAAAACTAGTGGTTAAGCATCACAAAAATTTCAACCGGAATACATTTGAAATCTCGTTTGTATGTTTCAGAAGCTCTCTAAAAATTCCTTTATTCTATATTTAACGATGAAATATTTTTTCCCATAAAAAGAACTCCAATGACGAGAGAATTATCCTTCTCTCTGTTGATATAGAAATAAATATGATTTATTCTTTTTCACAAAAATATATTTTAAAAATAAAAATGAATTAGACACACGACCAGGTTTCGACGAGTAATCGTCATCATCAGGTAAAAAGCCTTAAACCGCAGACCAACACCGTAGGTCGTGCGTTTATTTATTTTTTAAATATATTTTTGTGGAAAAAGTACCAATCATACTTATTTCTATATCAACAAGATCTCACCTAAGACTGTGTATTTTACTTCTCTCTGTTCTTCTTCTGTCATTCTCGTCCTTTAAACCATTGTCATGTTAAAGTCGGTTCCGAAATCGAGTTCAGATATGTGATATAGGGTGTGCGTCGGGTGCGGGATTATTTAGATCGGCTATGTCACTTGTTTCAATCTAATGGAAGATGACAATTTTTTATCCTTTCTTCAAAAGAAATATCAAGATGTATGGCTCTTTTGTCGGACAAGATTCTCAAATTGAGTTGGAACGGGAGAGTGGGGCGAAACGGGTTAATGGGACAAGGTGAGTGGCAGACTATGCAAGTGTCAGTATTTGTAGGTTAGAGAAGAAGCCATCTTGTAAGAGGCATCCGACTTGATTGATTCCCAACTTATTCTCTCACACGGCGTACTTTCTTACGGATAGTTTCTTTGAGTAGTTGCTCGTGGACGCTAATGACAAGTACACCTATTAATGAAAAAATATACACATATATATTGCTAAAAATTGTTCTTTCCAATAGTTAATTAATAGTGGTTATAATAACTCTTAGTCAAAACCTAGCTTAATATGAGCAATGAAAACCCGCCAAAGCGTCATTGGGAAAAGACTGGGGTTTGTGTGTGTAACAAAATGGGCTATCCCATCTTACATCATAATTTTCCTAACTTGCTCTTATTTTTCTGTAGGTTATACGATGGTTTAGATGTGAATACAATACATACAATAATAAAAGGTAACAGCAAAAATTAATAAAGAGGCAAACAAAATAAATTATAAACGGAAGCTTTTGAATTCTTCTTAATCAGTAGCTTCTGTCGCTGAATATCCTTACAGTGGATATTGACAGTCTACCGAAGGATGGATTCAATGCTCTTTGTGTAAACGATGAGATACTGTGCAAGAGATGAAGACGGTGAGACAGTACATTTTTGTGGAAGATGTTAAGATGAACCCCATCTCGGTGGTGCAAGAAGTGTTGTTCTGCGGTAAAAGAAACGATTTTCATTTAAATTAGAGAATATAATACACAGTTTTGTAATTCAATTCTAAACAATATAGTTTGCATTTATATCTTATTTACTTTCAAAACTTTCCAATAATTCTCAGTTTATTACCTCTAAAACACTAAGTGTCCCATTTTGCCCCACTCTCCCCTAATATCTGATAACTTCGGTATTCAATGCGAAAAATATCTATATATTTATTTCAAATTCATTTTATCATAATTTTGCATAAATGTAGGATAAAGGTTGGTAAAAATGAGCGCTACGAGTCGCTTTCTAATGACGATTTTCTAAGAATTTTCTGCCAATATTGATTAATATTTCATATCCTAGATCTATCAAAAGAGAACTTCTTAATACACTTCAAGGATATAATATTTTCGCATAATGAATATGAAATTGGTAATCAGTAAGTAAGGCAGTCTGAAATGTCCATAAATTCCTCTCTCTGACGATTTGGCATCCGACTGGAGCACATTCGCATTATAAAATGATAGAAGCTGATTCGATTCGAGATGCATTTGAATGATCGTTAGCATAAGTGGCCTTCTGAGGCAAATTAATTCGACCGCAGGATTCAACTCCTTCGTATGAGAGCCGACTTTTGACTAAACTTTCTCTAAAGTATAAAACAAACGAAAGGTTTTTAATTTATAGCCATGAAAAGTATATCTTTTTTTAATTAAGCATATGCAATTAATAATATTCTAAATAAATGGAATGTCTTCATAACCAACGTTCACAAAGGAGTGTAACAAGAACATTTTCCTCTGTGCATACTTTGATGAGACTTTATGTAATGCTTTCGAATGTGCATTGCACGCCACTGCATTTTAGATCTTTAAATATTCCCGTCTTCGTGAAAAAAAAAGAAAATGGATATCTAAACATAACGCTTGAATATATAGGTATTCTTGGGTTAATTAGAGATGAGATTACCTTCCATTCTCAATACGTAGTTTTTCATTCTTTTGAGTAACAACAAAAAAACTACGAAATTCGATGCATGTATACATTCATTGCATATACAACATACTATTGATAAACCTTCAATTGGTGCCATGTAATTCTTATACATAAGATTATTCAAGTAATATGTATATATTCATACACTCAATTTTTGTTCGAAAGAGAATGTATGTGTTTATTTTTACCATTGATTGTTTTGTATTTTAATATAATTAGTGATTTGTAGAGATAAGCTTATTTTCTTCCTCTATTTACATTTTACTCTCTTTCCTGGGGCGATATAAGAAATTAATTTCATTTTACCTTCTGACAGCTAAGTTTTAAAATACAACACTGCTTCGCAATAATTCTTCTTCTTCGAGACCAGACGTCGAAAAAATTTCGTGAGATTATTGCACGAACGGATAGTTATTATTGGTCTCTTTTTCCGGATAGTCTTAGACGCGTAAATAGGATGAATAATTAGGGACTTTGGTGTATTAACACCCCCTGCCATACGCC
>KZ309053.1:623643-679566 GCA_000376725.2 Ladona fulva
TTTTGTAATTTTCAATTTTTAGCCATAAGATTAGTTATAAAAAATACTATCATCTTATATCCGTCAATTCTTCTTTTAAATTCCAAGCTTATTTTTGTAGGAAAATTGAGATCAAATATCGGGCTTGGTAAACACACCCTTCAATGATGTTGAACTCTCGTAAAGCGAATTGTAAGTCTATTATAACTTAATACGCATCCTATGCTATTTTTTGTTAATACTAAGCAGGATCTATCGTAAGCTGAAAATGTTAGCAAATTTCCGATAAGTTACATTCTCGATTTCATTGAAGATATATTTTTCGTGAGATTTAGATAAACTCCCAGATTTAAAAGGTCGTTTGCGTTGAAATTTTATTAGTCTCCAAAAAAGCTTTCCTTTACTCATCATAAGATAATTACCAAAAAAATTTCAAATTAAATAATATATTCATTATCTATTTCATTTTACTTATTCAAATTTTCATGCATTATCTATTCAGTATTCTATTTCATGATAGCCTATATTTATGGGTGGAGCTGGACCATGAGAAAGTTATTAATATTTTGATTATCACTGCAAATCTATTCTTGCTTCTCTGTTGCATGAATGAAGGGCATTGGCTCGTTTCAAAACTCTAGATTCACATCTGTATGTACCCTGCAATACGTCTTTCGGTGTGTAACAGGGGTTGCATACACCATAACTCAATTTCCATAATCGATTACTTTCGCATATCGTTCGCGGAAAAAATGGAATCTTGAAACGACTTTTCCTAGCATCTATTTCCCTGATCTTCCTCACAGTTCTTTCCTTTATAAAGGTAACAGGGAGAACTCATAATATTTGCTAAATATTCTGAGAATCAATGAACTTAAAATTAATGGTATCCAGCGATACTTGGTGGAATGACAGATAAATTAAAAAAAAAATTTTGTTTCTGAACTTGTTAAATAAATTAAACCTTTGTTTAAATCGTCTATCTTCTAAAAATCCTATCGTGCCTTCTAAAGGATCTGACTAATGCTCACTGATTTGTCGTGACATTTGTTCGGATCGTATATTAATCGTATCGCCCTCGGAGGCTATACGAATAATATTTTGCAATAGAATTTATCTTCGAAGAATTAAATTACTGAACATTATTTAGGGAAGTTCGAAAAATTTCCGACCAAACAATGAAAACATGTGACTTCTGACGAAATTGATCTTTACTTTCCACTTAGCCTCATTGCAATTCTATATGCACCTATTATTCCAACTTTTTTAACCCCTCGGTGTAACACAGTATCTCTAACCCTTCAGAACGAGAGTTTTCGCTTGATGACTTCCGAGTATGAAGTGAGCTGTGAACGAATACTTATCATCTCATTATATTTTTTAAACTGCGCGCTCATTACTTTATTTTACAACCTCATCACTCCTCGGCAGATCGTTCACCTCATCTGATTTTCATCCCGCTTTTCCAATTTCCTCTCTTTCCGAGACAATGGCCTCCCTCACTCACGTTCCCTCTCTCCATTTCCCTGCACTCAGCGCCCTCGCACTCAACATCACTTTCTCTCTATCTTTGACTCTTTTTCTTGCCTCAGAGAAATCTTTTTATGAAGTGAACGTGGTCACCCATTCTACGTGTTTTTTCTCCTCTATTTTTGCGCCCTTCTCGTTCACTATCCTCGATTCCTTCATATCTTCCTCGTCATTAGTTATATCTTCTTCTTTCTATGCTTTCTTTCGTGATCTCTTTCCGCTTTCTCCTCCTTATCACGCTCCCTACTCTTACTACAAATTTTTTACTCTTCCCTGTCTCTAAAAATCTTTTTCTTTCCTGTTTTTAATCTTTCCTTTCTCTCATATCTCTCGCCTTCCATTCTGTTTTCCATAATCTTTTCCATCTTTAACGCGTGCTTTTTCTGTAATTAATTCGAGTTCTGGAATTTCGATAGCATTCGTGATTCTCATAAAGGAAATTAATTATTATTTCTTTAAACTAAACAGATAGGAGTAAAAGTGGTTGCTGGGTATGGAGAGTGGATGAATCAGAAGTCAGTTGAAAGTGAAAATCTGGGTCCATAACCACAGCGAGGACTGGTACCGACAGGGCATACATGCCCTAGTTAATCGCTGGAAGAAGGCAATAGAACTATAAGGAGATTATATGGGAAAATAGATTCAGTAGATAAAATATTATTCTTTTTTATGTGAAAATGTCATTTTTGTAGATTATATTGTTTATGAGAAAAAAATATAGAGCCTTACTTCTGACCAACCCTCGTACAGAGGGGACATGATATAAATGTAAAATATGCATTATGTAGAATGTCTGAAACTCCTGCTTGTATCTTGATTCACCGGTATCTTTTATTTTATTTATTTATTGCCGGCTTTGTAGGCGTAGTGGTTAGCGGGCTAACTTTGCAACATTGAGGTCTCTGGCTCGAATACCGCTCAGAGAATGGTTGTTTACATGAGTTTGTGGTTTATTGTAGGAGTGAACAATATTGACTAAATTAAGCCAAATAAAAAATAAATTAATAATCATTATTTTTTTAATTCGGACGTTTCGTCGCACTTGTACGAGTTATTTTAGATTTATTCAAGGTTTTATTCACATTGTTTCATTTATGATTCGATTGATTGAGAACAACTTTTTGCAGGATTAATTCGTAAATTATGTATTAATTTGGTTAAAATGAATGAAAAGTATGAATAATGAAGTATAAGTATGAAATGAACAAGACTAAACGGAATCCAAGTAAATGTAAGAACCCGTTTTTGGAGGAACCNAGTGAGTATTAAGGATTTTGTATTAGGGAGTTTAGTTTTATTTCGTCCTCCCTGGAGCTTATTTCACGTTTCTCCTGTATGAGATAAGTACTATTTTGAATCCTCGCGATGAATTGTTTCACTTGGCGATAAAAATATACGTCGCATGGTTGGCACAATGTTGTGCATTTTGCTGGAATTATCTTTAGCTTACAAGTTGGGATATTGTCTTCATCAAGAAATAGTTCGTCGTAAATTGACGGATTCGTTTGGCCGCTCCATGAATCAAATATCAGCAAAAATTGATTGGATTAGACGTATGGCTTCAGTACATTTTCCAAAAACACTATAAATATCTGTTGACAATTTCCCTGACTTTGAACAAGTTACAATGAAAGAAATGAGAAGAGATGTGGATGTAAAAAACCTAAGAAAATAAATGTATGAAGGTAAACTTTATCAAGTATAAGAATAAAATCAACATACATTACATTTTTGTAATTTTCAATTTTTAGCCATAAGATTAGTTATAAAAAATACTATCATCTTATATCCGTCAATTCTTCTTTTAAATTCCAAGCTTATTTTTGTAGGAAAATTGAGATCAAATATCGGGCTTGGTAAACACACCCTTCAATGATGTTGAACTCTCGTAAAGCGAATTGTAAGTCTATTATAACTTAATACGCATCCTATGCTATTTTTTGTTAATACTAAGCAGGATCTATCGTAAGCTGAAAATGTTAGCAAATTTCCGATAAGTTACATTCTCGATTTCATTGAAGATATATTTTTCGTGAGATTTAGANACTCTCAGCATATAACAGTTCAGCTGAAATTCGCATATAATGCGATTTCGTAGCGATGTTGATTGTTTCCAAGCAACGACTACAAAACCTTGAAGGCTTCATTTGAGGGATGCAGCAATTTAATCTGTTGAATGCATAGTTAAAGTGCTTCGACAGCTGAGGTCATTCTGCACGTAGGTCCCGGGAATCGAACCCGGGACCGCTTTCACCGAAGTCGAACACGTTACTCACTTGGCTATCCGGGAGCCCTGTTTACATGACCAAAGAGTAAATAATGGAAATAGGTAGATGAATGTGTATTTAGAATGTAGATCGAAAAAAAAAATCAAGATGTTGATGTTCTCCCTGGAAAGCGAGGATCTTTTTTGAACCATACCATCAACCTTTTGTTTGGGAGGCGTAACGTATGTACTTTGATTTCCATCAAAAGCGAATGAGCTATTTCAGTGGAAAGAGGCTCGTCAGCCTCTTCAGTCTCTCTGTTCTCGAGTGGTTGGTTACAGTGGCTTTGTTGTCTTCTTCGTCTTTAGATTTACTACTTATTCTGATCCATTTGGATCAGAATAAGTAGTAAATATTCTGATACATTTGGATGTGTGTGCATTCAGAGGTTAGAAGCAAGATAGAATCTATCCTCCATTAGGTTATAAACAAAGTAGTCCGTCTCTATTAGCCTAACACCTTCGTCGTTTGCCTTCCCTGTTATCTCAGCATTTTAAGGATTCCTATTCGTTTTTCTACGTTGCATGTTTTTACTTTATTGCTCAGTTAAAATATATTTACATCTAGATAAAATTATTCACTTTGTAGAAAATAGAAATCGTCACTAAATGACTTCATTAAGCGACGATATTTATTAAGATATACTTATATTACACCTATAATGATATTCAACATTATACGCTGCATTCTTCATTATCGCCACTTTCACGGCGATCGATTGCTGGTGATGGACCAGACGAAGATTATTTCCTTCTCACCAAAAATTTTGTTTGTAGAATGTGCTGTAGACTTTCGTTCATAAAGGTCAACGCAGTCCAACATAAGCAACCTCGTATTCTCCTTCAAAGTGCACAGGAAATATGGGGCAGCATAGGTTGTAAGGAGCAGGGCAGGTATATGGAGAAGTAATTAAATAAATAAAAGTAATTGAATAAGTAAAATCATAATTTAATTATGAGTTTTAGGCGTTTATGTTTTCAGGATGGCAGCTGAAGATTGCCATTTACTCGCGCAAAGGAAATTAAACTGAAATACTTCTTAGCAAAAGTTAAAACGGATCCTTGAGTGCTACGGATAAAATTCTTGAATTTTTCCTTCATCACTGTCCGCTTTTATTATTCATTTAAAACAATGCGTGTACAAACACAATCACAAAAAATACTGAATTTCTCAATAATGAACGTCCCGAATTCGAATTTTTCACTCCTCTTCTCCTCTTTAATCCTCATTCAAATTTTAACCGCAACTTTTTAGTTCTTCTTCATTTTAGAATTAATCTATCTCTTGAACGTCATTGATCAGTAAAATAATGAAACATTTAATAGAAAAAACATATTGCTGGTTCTTTAATGGATTTTCTCCAGTACTTCTGTACTAAGTAGTAGTACAGAAGTACTGGAGTAGTAAGTACTTCTATTTTATCTTTTGTATTATTATAGATTTTTACCTCATATTGTGTAAACGTAATACTTCAAATTTCTTTAATGTTCTCTTTAATATTTATATTATGTAAACGTATGTAACATTGTGTACTTCTAACATAATATTAAAGCATTCTTCAATTTTATTATTTTCTTTTCTACTTTTTACTAATGTTGTTACAGGGCTGGCGCTAGGAGGGTGCGGGGCCTAGGGCAAATTGAATTTTTGCGGGGCCATTGACATTTTATATTAAGACTCGCCATAGTGAGACTAATAAACTTCTGTTGAGATTTGGCAATTCTCCACTAATTGTAAGATGGAAAAACTCAATAATGGAATGGCATAGTACTTTATTTTAAGAGAGACTGACTTGTGAGAAAAAAAACTCAATTTATTGTGATGCTACAGCATTATAATCTGAACACAAGCAAAAAATGCAGACAACCGAAATACGATAGCTTTCAGCAAAATTCACCTTCCGCGCTTTCTTGGCGGCAAACACTTCAATGAGTTCTTCATTGTAAAGGGTGGTAACAATGTCTCGTTCCATTGATAACATTGCCAGAGTATTCAATCGAACCTGAGAAATTTATGATCTCAAGTAAGGTTTTTATCAACTTCAATTTTGAAAACTTCTTTCCCCACTTGCTACGAGTACTGGCACTGTTAAAATTATTTTGTACGCGATCGCAGCATTTGGAAACGAATCTGCCAGCGGCAAAAGGAATTGACGACATTGTAATGCTGTTTGTACTCCTCCTGGAATCATTTCTCTCAGGACTTTTAGTTCTTCGAATAAGTTCGAACCATTTACTTCACGTGAATCTCGATTCCATGACCAAATCAATGCAGTCTTTCCTCAAATTATCCAAAATCATGACTCGGAGTTGCCTAATATCATACAGAAAGCCAAAAATTTCAACGTACAGTTGCAGCAGCTGGAAACGTGCATCCAAGGATATCAACGCCTGGTCTACCATCACAAGAAATATCCTGTCCTGAGAGATTCTTCAGACATCCGTGTTGCCTCGTATCTAGATTCATATTCAAACTGCCTCTTTCTTCTCTTATTTCGGCGTTCTTTAAACACTCTTTCGATGTGTATTTCTGTTGCTATTTCCTTTGCAGTGGTGTTTGCTGATACAAATCCTTCTTGCATCGATTTGCGTGGCCACATTACGGGAGCCAGACAGACAATATGATTATCTTAAAACTCCGAACATTGCGTTGACTGGATTAGAAACTATGAGTAGGCACGGATTAGCTTATCTATATCATCCTCTATATTAATTATGATGGCATACGCGTAAGGTCAATGAGCGGGACCCCACAGATGCGGAGCCTTGGGCGGTCACCCATTTCCTCACCCCCGTAGTTCCCAGGTGCCATAGGGCCGGCCCTGGTTGCTGTAAAATATAAGAGGGCATTTACCTGTAATAATAATAACAATATCTATCTATCTTATCTTTGTAATAAATATTTTACATTATCTATCTATCTTATCTTTGTAATAAATTATCTTATAATTATTATCATTAAAAATCAAAATTCTTAGCTGGGAACCAACTGGGAACCAACTGGGAACCAACTGGGAACCAACCAACACAAAAAATTTCGTGAAGCACAATCTTATGAGACTCAGCTGGCTAATTAGTTCACGATGTCTTGAAATCTGCCGAAAATAAAAAGCAAGTTAACGCGATATTATATATAGATATTTTTAGAATTTTCGGAAAGCTTTTGATAAGGTCCCGCATAATAAATTATTATGCAGATTAAAAGTTGAGAAGCTGGAGAAGTATCAATTTGGATTGAAAACTTTCTCTCCGATAGGAATCAACGATCGTTATATATTGCATATTATTATTAACAAGTCCGAATACAATAATTACCTTCAAACTAGTTAAAGTGATCTCGGGCGTCCAGTAGGGTAGCGTAATCAGACAGTTACTATTTCAAACACCCATCAATCACCTTGTAATCAGACAGGTAGCATACGTAGGATATTTGCCGAAGACACGGTAATTTATAGGGAAATAGGAATCAGAGAGAATATATTACGCAGATGTCTATTATTTAGATGGAATTATGTAATGGAGCTATGGTTGGATATTAAGTCTTAAATGGATAGATTTTCTGCTGTGAACTTCTTAGAAAGAAAATCTATTTCCAATGATTATTCGTACAGCTTCCGAGAGAAAACTTATTAAGTAGAGTCCGAGAGGAGTAACCCTCAATAATGAAATAGTGATATCGGTAATATATGGTAACTCCCTAATTCGTCGAGAGAATAGTGAGAATAGGAGCAAAGACAAAGTCCGTGAGCGATGTTATTTCGCGTTAGTTAGGCCTCACCTTGAGTATGCATTAGTGAACGGATGGAAAAGTGTTACATTCGAGAATTAGAAAAGGTGCGGCGAAAGCGATATATATTTCGTAAAAATTTGTCACGACAAATCAGTGAACGTTACTCAAATACTTCAGAATGCAAATTAGTCGTTTCAACAATTCACTATTACTGCGAACGATACACGAAAGTAATCGATTAGAGAAGTAGAGTCATTGTTCACGCACCCCCTGCCACTCCCTGAAAGGAATCATGCGTAGATATAGACGTGAACACTTTAATTTTATCGTATTTCTTATCTATATTAAGAGCTTTCTATTTTGACATATTTTGACTATCATTGTGTGTGATATGATAATGATCTGTGTGATTGTCTTCCAAATCCCCGTTCTTTTCTAATATGTTTTGGATTTTCATTGACCTTTAACAGTCTCTTTTGATCTCTTCTTGTTTATTACTCTACTTCAGTATTATTTTTCGGAATTTATGAACTTTGAGAATGATTTAGAGGCGGCTCTTTTCTCTAATAGAGATACCATTATTTTTTTCTCTATTACACTTATGTTTCTTTCCTTTTCATTCTATCCTTTCCCCGTTCCTTCCTTTCTCTTCCTTGGCTGTCTCTTCAGGCGACCTTTTTCTCTCCAATGTCTTGCCTCCTCTTTCAAGCACTTTCACCAACTTTCCTCCTCCTCTTTCTCCAATTCCAAATTAGCGGAATGTTGCAAAAGGGACGTGAATGAGAAAGAGCAGAAACTCCTAATATTGGAGTCTCCGCGCGCCCTTCAAATCGAGCGAATAAACTCAATTAACGTTAATGCCTCTCTTTTTCGCCGCTCACTAAATACTTCAATGGCTTCCGAAACTTCGACGAAAGTTATGTTTTCCTCCGTTCCCTCGACAAAGAGGAAATCGTTTAATTCCTCAGACGTTATTCGTCTGTTACTGGTAAAAAGGGACCGCGCGGAACATAATTTTCTCTCCGCGATGTCCAGGCACTCCCTTTGTGAAAATGAATTCCGAAGCAGAGCTGTTTCTCTCCGCTTTGAGATTCTAAATCTGTTCTTTCATGTTCTTAATGATGGAAGAAAGATGTAGAGAATGGGGAAAAGGGATGATGGGGAAGGGATGAGTCTTTGTTTCATAGGTTTAGAAGAAGCATACTCTAATATATAATTGTACATATACTTTTTGATTACTGATACAATTACATATCTCAGCTTATAAATCTTACGTACAGTTTTATATGGCCTGCTGAATAGGTAAGTAAATTATTTTCTGGTACCTATTCAACACCTTCGATATTAGACTTTGGATAAGTACAAAAGTAAGAAATAGCCATGACACATTCCTTATACGTACACTTGCCTTTAACATGATGTACAAAGATAGATTATTTACCGCCGTAAACTATCGATTTATAACAAAATAAGCTCCATGATCCTTTATGGAGAAAATGTCCCGTCAGCGGTTTTAGACATTTCTAATATTTATTTATTTTATTTAAAAATATTTGTATAAATGTCACTATTATTTTCCAAAATCATCTGCTACATCTTGTGTTAAAAGGCGCGCCATCCTATGGGAATAATTAAACACAAGAAAACACCTTAAATTTTCAACAAATTGCACAAAAATGTGCCGTCCGCGGTACTAATATTAAAGGGTTGGCTCGATGATAAACAGAGGGAGAGGAATGGGTGACAATTATGTTGGATCTGCGATTATCATATTAGAATTTCGAAATTAGTTAGCATTTGTCCAACAATTTCCTTAAGAAATACCATTATACAAATTCCTTGGCCAAAAGTACCACATTGACCACGTTTGCCATTGTCGATGGTTTCTCTTTTAAGTCAGTTAAACTTAAGGCAAAAAATTGGGCACTTACCAAGAATAAGCAGGTATTTAAGCCCATGAATAAAGATAATATATAAAGCAATAATTTATCCCCATTTTGAGTATTGCTCATCGGTTCTATTTTGAATCTGTAGTAATGGTATGAACAAACTACATTAGTTGCGAAATAGGACAATGAGAGTTATTCCAAGATGTGGAAAATACACCCAAATTAAATTCATGCTAAATGCCCTTCAGTGGATGACGATTGAGGAAATAATTTCTTTATATTTATTACAATCAATGCAGAAGATGTTATATAAAAGAGTACCGGACTGCTCATGTAAAGAGATAAAATGTTACAATGACTATCATCCGTATGACACTAGACAAATTTCAAATTATAGAATACTAAAGTTCAAAACGACTTTCTCGAGAAAGTAAATAATGATTGATGGATCTAAATACTTTAGTAGTCTGCCGGAATGGATTCGGAAAGTAGAAAAAGAAAGAGCAGTCAGAAGGGAATGTGTTAATATTGAAAAATGTAATTGTAACAATGTAAATGTATTGGATACGCGTAAGGTGTGTAATAATACGTGTTAGCTTCAGTCGGCCCTATTATTATGCTATTCAAAGGATTTCTTCGCAATAAATACAAATGAATCGACCATGTGACATTCACAACTTAATTTTCGATAGAATCCTACGACGCAACGAAACCTTGTTCGTAGATTAAAATTAAGTCATTGATTTTAATTATCGCTACTTATAATATTAAAATAGAACTTTGAAAGAATTAAACAAATCAATTTGCTCAATCAAGTTCAGTCAAATGGAGCGCTTTCTTTCGTCGAAAATCATTCGTATAACGTTTCGATGTTTCTCAAATCTACATCGTGAATCGATTTATTTTTCTCATATTTTCAGTCTTCCCCTCTTTCGCAATTTTGATCATCAAATGTCGGTATTATGAAAGAGGTCCACCTTCACTCATCGCCTTCATGGAACAATATTCTGGTTGTGCTTATTATTGACAGTCGCCATGGAAACTCGATTCGGTCTTGAGCGTGCGTGTTGTTATGTGAACACCCTTCCCTAAGTACCTGATTGGATCAACGATACAGGACAGCCTTTAAATCGCCTATGGAGAGTTGTTCGCAGCGCTTAAAGTCAATATCATAAGCCGCCCTATCGCCAAGTAAAGCGAGCCCAACTTAGATTGAATAACTTCCAAAGTTCGCGTAACTCCATTTTGATCTAAGGCGCAAGTTTAGAAGGCTCGCAAAGACGAAATGGAAAGCAGCAATTGTTTTAAATATTCGTGGATAAGAATTTAAAAAGAAGATTATATTTCTGTATCCGCGCTGCTTTACCTTACATACTATATATTAGCAAGTTTGAAAGTTCTGCTTTCTATAAACTATACGTTCATAGGAGCATCATTCCATAACCGTACAAATTAAAGCTTACGTTCAGAGAATTCTCCTCCAGACGTCAAAAAATTAACTTCCGATGCATCGCTGATTAGCAAATAAAAGATCTTACTAATTAACAATTGAAATTTGTTACTTTTCCTGAGAAGAGGGAAAAATATTTTAAATTTCAATGTGGACTTTTCAGTTTTCATTGAAATTATGAATCGCTGAATAGTTTTAGCGCCTTAAAATTTGAAGCAATCATCTTTTTAAGCCCCGAATCAGCGATAGACAATTTCACATTCTTAGTAAAAATGTTTCATAATTCCTTCATTACCAATGGTTGTAAAGCTTGAGTTCATAATGTTCATTCTGCGAGAAAAGAAAATTAGGAAATATTAATTCTTCATTATTAGGTCTGCTATAAGTCGCAGGAAAAGATTTCATAACGGAAATTAAGTAAAATTATTTAATTTTGTGGAAATATTTCTTAACCGGCTCAACAAAAACGATATCAAAGTTACCTTAAGCCTGTCTTTTTGGTTCACTGGCCTTTTGCGATATTTGGTATCGTCTTTTGCAACTTTATCTGAACTTACAAATGAAATAACAAAAGGGAAGATGGCGAAAGTCTTTTATAGTTTGGATATTTTTAAATAATGTAATCAATATAATGAAATGCTACCGTTAGTAGGTGTTATAGAATCGAATAGTTGGAAAAAAGACGAGAGATCTTTTCAAGAAATTTTCAAAAGATGTAAATGACTTTGTGAATATAGATCTGTACATATACATCTATAGAATATACATCTACATAAAGAAACCTTGATTTTGGAGATACTTTCATTTGACCCATTTCAATATTTTCTTTTGAGCCAGCATAGTAAATAAAGCATAGTAAATTGCTAGCATAGCAATCACATGCCAAAAGGCGGCTTGCAGGGTATTAATGTAGATGTGCTACCTATATTATATAATCTATTGAAAATACTCCAAAGATTACACGAAACGCATCCCTTCTTTTCAGGATCCTCATATATTCACCCGAGTTAATTGGTTAACTCAGAGATCGGCAGCGTTATGGAGCACATGTTCTTAAACGGCGACAAAATCTGTTTCTGGCAATAATTAAGATTATAATAGCAAGTCAATGGTTTGTTGTTGACCAACCATTCTCACGAACCAGCCGCTTATTTTCTGCCACATTTTGGAAGTAAACCTCGAGCAATGAACGCCCTTCATCATCAGGTGTCACTGTGACCCGCTTCAGGCACTAACTAGGCTAATCACCTCATTCGCCTCTGCTTGGTGAACCGCTTCGATCTCAGCTCAAGTTTGGAGCTCGCAGTGAAATTGGAAATGCGCAGTGATAAAAATTATTGCAGAGCACGTCTCGATGTAAATGGAACCGCACCACTCTGATTAGTGAAACACGGAGGTTACTTGCACGAATGCACTTGTACGTGCTGCAAAGGGAGTTTTCCTTTTATAGATAGCTAATCTGAAAACCTGTTGATCGCAGTCCTCATTTGAGGGATAGATGCGTTAAAATTTAATTTAGCCCTACCATTGAAATATCCGATGTAAATAACGATCGATCCAGATCAAATTCAAAGCATCGTATTACGCAAGATGATTATACGATAAATGGTTAATATTAAGCCTCACTGACAGGGAAATATGACACAAATCAAAGCAGAAAATTATTTAATTATTAGACGATGAAGATTCTCCTCTGAATTGACTTCTTTTTGATAGCTTGCAGAATGAAGCTTGCTAAAAAAGAAGCGCTTAAAAAATTGTTAAACTGTTAAGGAATAGTTAAGGCATTCAAGTGTCTAAATATGATGTGGTTCGTAGAATGATCAGGATCAGCTGATCAGTTTTCCATTATCTTTTAAACATTATAAGTATCAATAGACGGACCACTGATGGTAACATTACTATTATTGGAGTACTCTTTTATTTAACATTATAAGTATCCTTTAAGCTATTCATTTATCTTAAATTATACATTTTAATCCACAAAATTACTTAAGATGGAAGCAACTACGCCGTTTATATATTAAAAGGAAACTGTTTATTTCCCAAGATAGTGAGCGACTTGTTCTCTGGTCGCGAGATTAGGAAAAGATTAGCGCGTTTTCTAAATCCAAGGCTTTGGATGGCAGACAAGTCGATGGCAAATGGAAGAGGAGACTCCAAATCCTCAATTTCGCCGAAAATAAAGACGTTATTTATTTATTTATTTAGGATGTCAAATAGATGGCTGAAGTGTTCTGCAAGGACGAATAAGCGGAAAAGAAAACCAACACAATTAAGGAGACATTCAAGGCTCTTGCCGTTGAATAAAGCGATTATAAAACTAAACAAATAACGAGACTTCAATTACCTGAATTTAAAAGCATTGATTCCTCGATGCGTAATCCATTTTGGACTAACAATAAGATCAACGTAATGGTATGCTCCTTAGCGGAATGCTGTAACTATGGTAATTATTTATTTATTAGATTAAAATTTTATTTGATAATNATCAAAGTTTATCGCAATTTCGAATTTATATGAATGTTTCACGACTAAAGTAAGATTCTAGGATCATTTTGCTATCTTGTGACACTTGTCTCAATTTCGTAGGATCATTGTTTCAAATTTAATATTGTAAAAGAAACGACCTCTGCAAATCATGAAAACGTACTTTACGTTAATTAAGATAGCTGAAATTATGTACTGCTTTAATCATTAATCTTTCATTTTTAAATCAATCGTTAAGAATTAGATTCAAGTTTGAGGACTACTGGAGGTTATTCGTTAGTAATACGGGAAATGTTATCACTGAATAAAAGAGGAATAAGAACAACTTATGCACGTCACCACAGGATTAAATACATACGACCTACGTACGCAGAAACTAGGTAGACGTACATACATAGGTCGTATGTATTAAACCCTGTGGTAACGTGTAAATTTGTTCTTGTTTCTCTTACATCATGAGGAGCTACCACAAAGTTGAGGCCAAAATAGTGATTTTGTTATCACTGAGGTCTGTAATTTTTTGATTTTTCAGAACATCCTCAAATTGATATCCTTTGTGTCGCATTATCTTCAAATTCGTCGAAATATTTTCTCTTTATCGTAAAAGGCTGAGAATTATCACGTTTAATTCACTAATCATGCGATTATACCATCAAAACTTCAGGTTCACCCACTAAGTCTTCACCTTCGTTGTTTACATTTATCTCAACTGTTTAGAGCTTCATTCTCATCCACAAATGTGTTCGGTGTTTTTCCGCGGGCCATTTCCTATTGCCTTGCATTTCTGTTTCCTCGCATCGTTCCTCGGACGAGATCCTTTGCAACACCAATTAACCACGTAGGACCGCGAGGCATGCTTGCTTTACGTCGCTCTCTCCCCTTTTCTTCGATTTTCTCCTTATTTTCCGTTTTTCCTCTCCCCTTCTCATTTAACAGGATTATCTTATTTCCTTTTTAGATTCCCTTTGTAGTGTATTTGCTGTGCTGTGTAGTATTATTTTTCAGCGCATTCTGTGACGGAAGACGTTTGCCTATTTCTTGCTGCTTCTCTCCCATCCCTTTGAATTAAAAGGATTGAAAAGCCCAAGATAGAAATAGGGTGACTCAGGGATCCGAGGAAAAAGCGTTGGAGAGAGAATCCTTTTTCCTCTAGTTGAACTCATCCCTGCTAACTACAAAAACCCTTAATTAAATTTAATGAGACGTTATTAAGTCGATTTATTTTCTATTTTCCTCAGTTCCGTGAATAGAGTCATTATTTAGACTTCTTATTATTATTTAAGGGTAATTAAGTAGCGAGGCAAACTGAAAAAAAAATAAAAGGACCATATTTTATTCGCGAAACAAACTTCTACTCATCGCATGTAGAATAAGTGAAAGAGATTTAATACTCTCGCAACTTAAGGAAGAAAATGTTTGCTCATTACCAGATAATTGGTATCTGATCATAATTCTACTTTGGTGAGTTGATTAGGGGCGTCAGTATCTATCGATCGAGCGAGTCCGGAAAACAATGAAAAAATATATCCAAATTAGGGAATCAAGAATTATCTATCTTGACAATTTTTAGGTCGCGTTTCCGCTAGGTTTACAATGATTCTTAGGACAGATAAACGAATAAATTAAGCTGATTTTTTATTAGACGGCTCTAATATAGTCCTTGCTATCACATCTCAGTGAGTGGAATAACTTACGTTCGTATTTATGTATAGGATAGAGGAAAGCGTATCTCACACATGTTGATGTGATGATAAGAAAGCTAATGATGTATGAGTAATGCTGGGTAATGCCGGGTACATATTCGTAAACTATTAATTTACCGTCGTTAACCGTGATTTCTCAATTCTTATCAAAAATCTTATCTTTGATATAATAAATACGTTTTTTATATAATAAACTAGTAAACGCCCCCGTCAAGCATGATGGAACATATTTTAGTTTAAAAATATATATATTATCGTATATATCTGGTCCTCCTAAGCCAGAAACAGTCCGTCGTAAGATCATAATAACTCAATATATTTCTTACCATTATTTATAATATTTATTCTACTGTTTTCAAGTCATGAAAGCCTTTACGAACATTTCTTATAAAAAATAAAAGAACTGCTTATTCCCGTCACTTATATAGGATAATTCATGAAATCAACATTCAACAATGGCCTTAATCGTCAAAGGGATGGGTTGTTCATTTCCCCAAAATTTTACTAAATTTCCGTGTATATTATCAAAATCCTCGAAAGTTCGGATCTATATCAATATTTCACGGCTAAAATAAATATTTATGATCATTTTCCTTTCTTTTGACACTTGTCTCAAATTCGTAGGATCATTTTTTCTAATTTAATTTTGTAAAAGAAACAACGAAAGGTAACGAAAACCTACTTTTCGTTTATCTCTTATGGAAACGTATTATGGGCTCCTGGATTCGAACCCGGGCCTTTACAGAGGTGAGAATAGTTTTCCTGGGGGTTTCAGAATCGTAGAAACACAATTCTGTTTGTTGTAGATCCCAAGTCATGCCGTTTCTGAGATCAATAGGGGGACGGACAAACGGACAGACGAACAGACGGACAGACATTTGCTTTTTCATATATATGACGTTATAATTGATCAATTCATTTCCGTCAACATAGAAATTGACGACGAATCAAACTTATCTAATGTACCACTAAGTGTAAAAGACGTTGTTGATAACGTACTTAACTTACCAGCGCACAGATACTCTCTAATATTAACTAAGTAATTTCAAGAAACCCGTCAGTCTACTAATCCGTTTTCCTTTATCTCAACACTCAGAATCATCTACGTTGCTATTAACAAAATTGGTTGCTAGAGACGCCTAAACAAAAAAGACACGATAATAATACAATTTCATTATTTCATATTTATAAATATTTTTATTGTGTGAGTATTGGTGTGGTTAGACAGAATATACTCTTAAAATGACTCATTCAAACAATGAATATAATTTATTCCTTTGAATTCCGAGCATTGATTTATGCATAGTATTTGTTTAGCCCAATGCCAGTGCTGCCACCTACACGGACTGAATTGTAAAATCAGGTGAAAAGTTCAATTTTGATGCTATAAACAAAGCATAGTAGCTACAGCCACTTAAATAATGTTGAAAAAATAAACGATTATCAGTTTCTTTCGTAGTATTTATTAGCAACCAAATCCGAGAAAATGTGCGCGACAGATAATATTTTATAATATATGAATTTAATGGAGGAAACATAAAACACTTAGTATAAAAGTATAAAATAGCGTGTTTGGAGATAATTTAATGCTTAAGAAAGAAGAGAAAATTTGAAACGAACTTAACTTATCTGTCCCAAGGAAGAATGGACTTCAAGAAAGTCTGACGGGACCGGGTTCGATTCCCGGTCCCGTCAGACTTTCTTCAAGTCCATTCTTCCTTTGTATTTTTCCTGGGTGCGCACCATCTTGCGCAAAGTCACCCTTACCCATTTTCCTGTGTTAACTTATCTGTGTGTAGAAAATCACTTAAATTAACCAAAAGATCTTCCACATATCTCTATTACAAAATTCCAATTATTTTGCTGAAGCATCCTTAAGCATTTATGTTTCTAATATTACAACTTTATTGACACAGAGGCTTTCACAATATCCAAGAAACTTTGAATGAAATACTTTTTCACATAGCTACATACGTATTAGGATCTGTAACCTGTAAACTTTTACGAATTTTCCGTGTATTTTATCAAAGTTTATCGCAATTTCGAATTTATATGAATGTTTCACGACTAAAGTAAGATTCTAGGATCATTTTGCTATCTTGTGACACTTGTCTCAATTTCGCAGGATCATTGTTTCAAATTTAATATTGTAAAAGAAACGACCTCTGCAAATCATGAAAACGTACTTTACGTTCACCTACTATGGAAACGTATCAATCTGGGTCTTTCTCCTGATTGGTCGATTTTTGTCCAACCAGGGTTGAGCGGTTGTTTATTTCCAAAAAAAGTTACGAATTTACCGTGTATTTTATCAAAGTTCTCGCAATTTCGAAATTATATGAATGATTCACAATAAAATAAGATTGTATGATCACTTTCATATCTTGTGGCACTTGTCACAATTTAGTAGGACCATTATTTCTAATTTAATTCTGTAAAAGAAACAACCTCTGAATGTAAAGAAAACCTACTTCTCGTTTAATTAATCTCTTATGGAAACGTATTATGGGCTCCTGGGTTCGAACCTGGGCTTTTACAAAGATGAAAATAGTTTTCCTGGAGTTTTCAGCATCGTAGAAACACAATGTAGTTTGTTTCAGATCTCGAAGGCAAACCGTTTCTGAGATAAATAGGGGGACGGATTAAAAAATTTAAAATTCCTCTATATATGCACATTACCGAACGACGTTAATGGTTAAGCATTTCAGAAATGTCACCTTCCAAATTAAATTTAGGAGTGCATTACAGTCACATCAGAAAAACGTCCGACACTTCAACTTTCGGAGGTTGAATTTCAAAAACGGATCCTCTATAGGGGAGAGATTCAAAAAGACTTCAAAAGGCCTGCACTTCCCCGTGAAATACACGCCTCAGTATGATTCAAAGCGTCAAAATATTTCGGCTACAGAATTGAATAGGCGCACCTAATAATCATCTCGAACCATCTCAGCGATGCCAAGCGGCTTTTCGAACTAGAGTGGAAGAATTGAGGAAATAATTTCATTTGTTTTTAATTCCTCTTCGAATAGGATAGAGTGAAATCGACAAAATTCTGTAAAGATTCTTTGGATTTTTTTCGTTCCTGTGATGTAAGACGGACAGACGGACGGACGGACAGACATTTGCTTTTTAAATATATGATGAATGAGCGAGTAATTTCCGCAGCCATGAGGGCAAGAAAATTTGTTATTCGGTGGAAACTTTGATCTGATTAAAGAATAGATTATTTCGAATATCAATACTTAATCGATATTCCGAAAATTAATTTTAAATAAAGAGAAATATCCGACGAAAGCAGAAGTATCATTATGCTCACTGGAATAAATTGCCTTTGACAAATGATGAAAAGCACATCTTGAAAATTGTCAACAGCCAGGTTAGACGATATCGATCTGATCTTCTTGATCTTTCAGCTATATATTTTGTATTTTCCCTCAAAACCCTATTCCCCCAAAAGTCCGGAATATTTTTATGGGAATATCAAGTTTTTAAAACTGCAGTTTTTCAGTACATTTTCGTTTTCCTTTCCCGTTGCGATTTTCCGATTCGATTCCAGTGGTCGCTCCCTTCCTCTTTCTATTTTCTGCCTTCTTTTCCCCAAAGAAAAAGTGAGGCGGAGAACTCTATCCGATTCCTCGGCCTATTATTCCCATTTACGGAGTTTCCGGATCATCTATTTCCGTTCTAAGGTTAGAGTTCCTTTTTTATCGTTCCACAACTTGCTTGTTCTTGCTATACGTATCACTCGCAGTTTTTAGGGACACAGGACATATAAAATTACATTCTATCAGTTGGTGTTATCTTAAAGCCTTAGAAACTTCTCTTGAATCAGAAACTTTGCAGTAATCATTACTTTCGAGTTCACGAAAATATGTCAGTAAATACTTATTTATCATGAAGTTCCACCAACACCAGCACTCGATACTATTCATGTTATTATAATAATCTCCCATGTGAAAACTACAAAATTAATTAATAAAATAAATAAGTCAAAATCCTTATTTATTCAGCGCAGGAAGCTTTCAAAAATATCAATGAATTAAATAAAAACACCACGATATTGGTGCTAAGCGATATGGCCTAATTTGGAAGGATACTGAAAAAATGGCAAATCGGATATTAGCATAACTCCGCTACTTTCTTGAGGATTATTTCGAAACAGCGCTGCGTAATTTCTTCTTTGAGTGTTGTAATATCGCCGAATTAATCGATGTTTGGCGAACGAACCTTGATCCTTTGAAATGTCGAAGAATAAGAAATATTATACTTTTCCCGTAAAATACGAAGTGTGTACAAAGTCAGTTAAAAGAGATGAAATAAAAATCGGATGTCTTATTTTTGAAAGTTGATAAGTTGAACGCTAGGAAGCGGAGGACTTTGTCTATGAAATATCCTTCAATTGCTCCTCTGCATTTAACTCTCTTTTTGTTAATGTTTTCTGGAAATATTCCCTCTAATTTGCCGGAATCTCTTTGTCTACGGCACAAGAGTTGAAGGTAAGAATACGGCAATAAAGTGAAGCGCTTATTTAAAATTGCATTTACACGACCCTTTTCTTCAAAGCTTGCTTCTCTCCTTCCCCGGATATTTCTAAATTCCTAGTCTTCATAATCACCACTTTAAAATGTTACTTTGCAGTCTTTTATGACGGAAACGGTCCGTTTCCTTCGAGAAACTCGACTTCCTTTCGATACCTTTTCCTTTTGGAGATCGAAATAGAACTGAAAAGTGATAATGGGGGCGGAAGTAACGCAACAGCCGTCACATTTTTCCGTCGTTCCTCTGAGGAACTAATCAAAATTAAATTATTTTAGCATTAAAGAGGGAAAATCCCGTTCCTTATATTTTTAATGAAGTATATTATGCAACAACGCAGATTTGTTAATATTTCACAATAATATAACTACGCACTACAGCGTTTCTTGTTGTCAAGAAAAAGGGAGTAAAATGCCTGGGAATCCCACCCCTACAACTGAAAGATCCGGGTTCGAATCTCGGTCCTGCCAAATGTGTTTCGGGTCCGCTTTTCTTTGGGAATTTTCCTAGATGCACGACTTTACGTACCAAATCACCTTAACCCTTTGCCAGAAAGTTAGACCTTTTAGTAAAACGGATAATTATCTCCGCAGACCAACACATTTACTTTCTGTGGCAACTTTCACGCCACTCTCGTCCTCTCGACGATACGACTTCGAAGCGTTGAAAAGCAAAAGATAAAACTTTGCAGATAAAAAATGTGTCCTTAGAGTCCTAATTAGTCCATTTAGTAGCATGTGTCCATTAGTCCTAATTTAGTAGCATATGTTGATGGATATATATTTTTGGAGCGAATTGTACATCCCTTACGCTGCTGTGCAATGATATTGGTGCAATACCTGTTGATGGTAGAATAATAAGAACTATTTTTACCGTTTTTTGATGAAACATTTATGCTTTATTTCCGAGTCTTTGGAATTCCTGAAATCTCTCTGCATGCTTCCTTTGTAAGTTTTTGGTAGTAGAAGCATTTAAAAGTGCTTCGACAGCTGAGGTCATTTCGCACGCGCGCCCCACCGGGAATCGAACCCGGAACCGCTTTCACCGAATTCGAACGCGTTACTCATATGACTATCCGGAGGCACTGTTAGTTTGTGGATTTTGGAACTGATATTTTTAGGAGGTAGTTGTTGTTGTTATTATTATTATCAGAATTATATAAGTACATCACAATAGTTGATAATTACTTTAATCATTAACTACTTACACCTAAAGAAGATGACCATTTAATTACAAGAAGAAGTAAGTCAGATTATTTTGTACCAAAATATATTAACAACTTAAATCGTTAATTGGAAAAAATTGATTTCAAACCAAAGTACCAATGGTTAAGGAAATGTTTGAATACTTTGCAGGATAAAGTCCTGCGGCTGTTCCCAAAGGAATAACAAGTGTGAAAAATAGCGACATATCCCAGTCCCCGACTAGTCCAAGTCATGTCGCTATTTTTCACACTTGTTATATTACTTTTCGATTCTCAATGCATTAAATAACAGGGAATTTATCTGTAAATATTTACATTGCTATAGATAACGTTCAGTTGCTACAGACGCCTTAAGATATTAAATAGAAAAGAACGTCATTCCCTCACCCCTTCTTTCTAATGCTTCTTTATTGATCCGAGGTAACAATGACGGTTAGTAAGTACAGAAAAAGCAGAGAATTTCCGATAATTTTCTAAATGAAAGGCGAATTATTAAAAAAAATCGCCTTGTGAAGATATAAACATAGCTAGAATAAGATTGCTTGCCGTTTTAGATTTCCTAACTATCGACAGACATAAATAGTAGGCAATTTTCTGAGATTTTAGCATATGCAAAGTACAATATGGAAGTCTCAGGGGCTAAAATATGGCCATGCAGGAGTATTTCTTAATCAACCCGATTNCCGACAAACTTAGTACGGTTTGGCAGGACCCTTTTGGTAGTTTTTAAATTGGGACCTCGTCGGCATTTTGCACCAAACCCTTTTGGGTTGTGATACTTATTTAAAAACATTAACTAAAGTTAACATCTGTAATTAGTTGATGTACAAAATTCAAACTTTTTCTATTGTAACTTGAAGATATTTATGTATTATTATTGTTATTATTACTGTTGTTAAAGCGAAATATCCTTTGGAAGTCGAATTAATAGAAGAAATGCACGTCGATGCATCGATCAACATCGATATCGACCACATCGATAGACCGATCGATGTGGTCTATCGGAAGAGAAGATGGAGATCAACACATAAAAATCATCGATCGGCAATTAGTAATTGAATGCGTCGTTGATGCGGGAAGTTTGAAAGGAAGCATTGACAATGGCCACTGCGTTTCATCCGAGCACAGCCTGTCGCATCGCATTTACGCATCATTTGTACTCCATCTACGTGCCGATACTCGGGAGTGATTTCAAACTGAATTATGCACCCTCTCCGGAGAGGTCGTTTTTATTGAAGGGTTCGAAGAGATGCGTAGATGCGTGTGGCAAATCGATAGCAAATCTCTCGTTCCTTACTCACGGAGAGGAATGTATTCTTAAAGTTGTGGTATTTGAGGAAGTAAAATGGAAGTTTATGGGAAATTAGTAACTGTTAATATACAGATGATTGATTTCCTGTGAATTATATTCCTGATTGATAATATTATTTAGAGAGATTCAGTTTTAATAAAAACAACGGTATAAAAGATGTAAATAACTTTTTACGTGTTCCAATTAAAACGCGCGGAAATAATTTCAAACAGAAATAAGTTTTAAAAGTGGAATTAGATAAAAGTGGAAGTGGACAATTTCCTCTTTACCGTTATGGAGTTTCGCATTGTATCGGCCAAAGCCATAGACTATGTAATAAAAAAGTCACCGTAGGCATTTGTAAATATATCTGAGTGAATCGACTGCCCAAATTTGAAATATAATTTAATTTTTCGCCCATGAGTAGTTTATAGGTTTTCCAGATATTTAATACTGCTAAACTTTTACTTAAGTATGAAACGCATTGATCATGAATTTAATAAATAATTTTTTCTCTATTGATAAGAGCTCAGAGAGATTTAAATGTAACGTTTTTAACGATTAAACTAAATTAAAATATCAGGAGGAATATGATATATCGTTTACAGCTTTTAGTTGTAGATTTCGTCGCTACTTTTGTAAAAGTCAATAAACACTAGATTATGAGAACATTTTTTCCAACAAGAGAAAGTTAGCCAATTTCGATGTCTCTCACTTGGATGATCGATGTAACGTATCCCGACTAGCTGTGTAACACGGAAACATTATATAATTTATGTACATATCATAACTACGATTCAGTTTTTAATCTCACTTGTACAGTTTTACCCTATATATTATTTATTGAAATTTTGTATTTAAAGGTCGACTTTCTCTGAAGCATATACATTTTGTGACGTCAGTCAATGAGTCCAGAGCTGAATTGGTGTAAAGTTATAGTCAGGAAATTTTATTTGTTAAAAGAGGTGAGCTTCATCAAGTTCGAGTAAAATCTCCCTTTTATATTTTCTTCTTTTGATAAAAAATTTAACTATGAACTGAATATGCATTAGACTTTTTTAATCGTTTTGTATGCATATTTTTAACGATTTACCAAATTTATCGTTACAAATCGGTTTATTAAGATTTATGCAATTACTGTCATCAATAATCTTATAATAATAGTTATGTGAAAATATAAAATACTCATAAACGAAAGGTTGTCTATTACAAGGAGTCCAAAGTTTATCGTTTGAATAACTTTCTTTCTCTTTGGAACTAATGATCATGCAATTGCGTTCCCTCGCACATATCCGTACATTTGTCAATTAATGTAATTAAGCTGTTTTCGTACAAAAGCACTGCATATACCACAGTAAATTATGAAAGAGGCTCCCTAAAGTACCTCTCATATATAAATGAATTTTTTTCGGTGATAGGCTAATTGTGAGCTTCCTGAAGTTTATTGCTGATGTGAAATTTCCAGCACTCTGCTTTCATTACGTTTCATGTTTTTGGAGTGCAGAAGAGGTATTCTATTTAAGTCTCTACATTCAACTTTCACAATTTTCTATTCTCTCCTCTTTGGCAAACTTCTTACTACATGCTCTTAATTTGCTTTAATTCAATATCGACAAAGACAATATACACACACAAGTAACTACCCCGCGGAATGGGAGTATATAAGATTCGCATACGAGTTTCTTAAGCAGAGGCAGAATCACTTTCATATTCGACCGCTGATATTTAATTTTCTCCTATTTGGAACGCGCTAATTGGATTTGTAGAGGTATTCAAGAGAGTCTATTGATTGGTCAAAGGCAGCCTTGATCTCGGAATGTGGGATTTTCAAAAACCCTAGAGTACAAAAAATACCCAGAAATGTATGCGAGAAGCAGTTAAAATACGAATTTATTTTAATAATAATAAGAAAACATTTCTGGGTATGCATTTGCTGAATGATATTTCGTAGAAGAGAAAAGATAACCGTAAATTAAACCAGTTTTCCAGTTACACCAGAATAGAGGTGATTTGCAACTTCGGTGTTTGAGGCTACGGTTAGAGGGGAGATCTGTAACTGTAACATTTTCTACGGAGTATAGATTCGATCGACGTTAAAATGAGAAAGTGGCGGTTATGGTAAACAAAAATAATGCGACGGATTGCAAACAAATGGTTTGCGACCAAAAAGTGAAGATGCAAACAACTTGCACCTATGTAATATATAATGAAGGAGAGATAACGATATGAAACGAGCGATTGCAAATGTGTGAAGATAAAATATAAAGAAACAAATTCCTGAACAAAACAACTCAGAAGATCATAAAAACCAAGGGAAAAATATCACCGTCACGTACTGAATTATCGATTGCGAGGTTACAAACAACCATTATTGATGGAATTACTTTTAATATCAGTGCAGGGATCATTACCAGCCGCGGTGGCTGAGTGGTTATCGTGACAGCGTCCAATCCTCGGTCTTCGGATGTTATGAGACAAAGGCACTGCAAATTCGATGGCAATTTTGATGGCATCATCAATTAATAAGATATATGGTCTGTTATAATTTATAGTTTTATCAGTTAAGACTCTGTCCCAGTAGAGGATGGTATTGTTCTTTTCTAAGACAGAAAGAGGTTGATATTTGCAATATGTTATTCTCATTAAAAGGTCGATTAATCATACCCAGCTGTTGATGTAATACCTTTGCAACCTGATTGTTATTGTTTCTGTTATTTTTTATGACTCCTTTGCTGATTTCTACGATAAAGCTTAAGTAACAAGGAACTTTGTAAGAAAACCAACCTAAAAGGAATGTGTGAACTAGAGTTATTGAAAGAATTGATGTTGAGAAAAAAAGAGGCTCAGGAATTGGAAAAGTAATCCTACCAATACCTATTAGAAACCCAAAAAGATACAAACTGAATACGGACCCAAAAGAAAATAATTAAATAGGATAAGATTATAGCTATAGGAAATGACCCAAAACAAATGTGGAGGGAGATTAATAGTTTAATAAATAGGCATAAAAAGAAACCTATTTAAGATATGTTCCAGAAAGGATTTCATCGAATAAGTAATGCAAATAATACATTTCTAAATAAGTTCGCAGGAGAGATTAACAAATTAAAGGTTATCTGTATTAAAGGAAAAATTTCTCAGACAACTGGAGAACATGTGCAAGTAGCATTTATGTACAGTACATCAATGCCGGAGAGGTCAGTAAGATTTTTACAGGTTTCATAAATAAAGGGCCTTAGAATTGAAAGAATAAGAATGATGGATCTCAAGAGTAGTGAGGTTTGGTTTGGTATCTATCTTGACCAACTCTATAAATATCTGCATATTTAAGGACATTCTTCCTGAAGAACTAAAAACTGGGATTGTTAACCCTGTTCAAAATACAATTCATCTATAAAGATCGCTGCAACTGTATACAGGTAACACTCTTAACTTTAATATGTTTACATAACAGAATAAGTTCGTATTTTGGGTTTTTTTTGTAAACTCAACTGTAGATATTTATATTATTTGATGTACATTTATAACTGAAACAAGGAGAGAACCTGCTGACAAGTATATTTTATAATCTAATTCTAAGTATAATCTTATCTCTTTATGAATAATAAGTATGTATTTTAGAATTATTTTCACCGGTTATAATATTTTTCTTATGTAATATTTTATGTAATAAAACCTTTCTTTCTTTCATTAAAAAAATATATTATTGTTATAGGCTGTCGATCGGCAGCATAAATGTATTAATTGTCTAAATAGATAAATTAATCAAAATTATTCTTATTATTATTAATCATCATCTTAATACAGTAATAAGAAATCANATTAAAGGAAAGTTTGAATACTTTGCAGGATAAAGTCCTGCGGCTGTTCCCAAAGGAATAACAAGTGTGAAAAATAGCGACACGACTGGGACTCGAACCCAGGTCTCCCACTTTCCGGGCAGGTATTCTAACCATTGAACTACCGTGCCGCGTCTCTCTCACACTGTTAAGGGAACGTTTTGTGAGCAAGACTGGCAGTCTCCACATAGTGGCACAACCTGCCGTCCGAGGTTCTCACAGAGGCAGCCGACTCTCAAAGCTGGTATTATTGAGGTTTTTCCCCCAAGGAAATCACAAGGATTAATGCATTCCCTTAACAGTGTGAGAGAGACGCGGCACGGTAGTTCAGTGGTTAGAATACCTGCCCGGAAAGTGGGAGACCTGGGTTCGAGTCCCAGATGTGTCGCTATTTTTCACACTTGTTATTCCTTTGGGATTTTCCGTAGGTTTTCAATCTACTAAGACACCTTCCTTTCCTTTAATCGTTTTGAATCACCCACTATTTGAGCAGACTAATTAAGGATGCTCGTGTATAAATGATAAAAGAACGCAATCGGAATCAGGAGAATATTTGATGAAATGAAGAGTAAGAAGGGAAAATTGTCATCAAATGCATCGAAGCTGCGAGTCGCTAAAGCTAACGGAAATCCGGAAATGAAAGATCGCCTCTTCAATCTGATGACGGTCCGAGCGGTGCCTTGATGAGTTCGAAATGGTGTTTTCCCATCGGTCTTAGAGAAGAGTGGAAATTGTGTGGGCACAGATGGAAACACAAGATCTAGCTGGAATTGCATGCTTTTATTCAACAAGGTGGAAAACAGTGTCGCATTTATGTTTCAGGGATACTGGCGATGAGGTTGTACGTTTATTTCTCACATACTTTCAAGTAGAAATCGGAATTCACTGTCGAATACCTTCTAAGGAAAAATTACTTATATACAAGAAATGCACTTGAGATATAAGCTATTCATCAAACTTTCATCCTCTAAACTTTTCTTCCAACTACTTTTAACTTTCCTCTCACGATGGAAGTTACATTTTGCATGAACATTTTCCATTGAAGAAGTAATCAAGATATTCATATCAAACTAAATTATTTTCGGGAAAGTATGAGATTCAACATCACTCTTTTCTTTACTTTCGGCTTCATGTTTAGGCCATGATATCGAAAAACTCAGTCAGCGTAGCTACTGCAACCAATGGTTAAAATAATGGTAATAATTCACGTTCTGATTCAATTCGCACCTCTGCATTTCTACCGCAGTATTAGCCTCATTTTCATATTCTTCAGATTGTATGTGCGAATCAGTAATACCATGATATTATTTCTATATTAATAAATTACGCTAATTCATCGTTAATGAATGTTAAATTTAATTTTTATTCGCAACATCAATATTAGTTCCTAATTGATAAAATCTTAAAATACACTGTCAAGAACGCGGTAAGATATACAATCCAGCTCTGACGTCGGCATTGTATTAAAGGGGAAGCCTTCAATACTAACGCAGTCATTTCGATGTTCTGTAGTTGCCCTTTGGTCTCTAATCCCATAACAATTTCTTCTTGCATTTTGATTGGAAGTTCAACACCTAAGTCGAGATTTTCCTCTTACTTTTGTTATCAGAAAACCTTTGCTTTTAGAACTGCTCTTAACAACCTAAACGTCTGTTATATCTCTTTATGCCATTACGTAAGTTGTCCAAACACTTCGGATAGCCCACCATCAACTGTAAAACACTCACAAGAACAGCAGACGATTATTTGCACCTCAATAAAAGCGATCAATTATTATATAGTCTTAGCAAGTGCGGGAAAAGCGACAAGAAAAATCTGGAAGCTGTCTTAACTTCTTGCTGGTAGCGAATTAGTTCGGGAGATCAGAAAGAAGTTAGATATCTGGGGACGCAAATGACTTGAAGCAGCAATGATTGCAAAATAAATTAGAAATAATAGTTTAAAATCGAGAGCCGTGGTAAGAATTTATAATTTTCAATGTTTTTTATAATTTAGTTATAAAAACATGCTTTTCAGAGTTTACTGTTTTCAAAAGCTGAACATTGATTTCTGGTTGGTCATTAACTTAAATTCCGTTTTCCAAACCTCTACCAGTCATATTGCAATTGAATGGAAACGATGATACATACATATATAAACTGAAATACAAGGCGTTTCGTGGGTTTAGCATGCAATTTCATTTTTTTAATAAAGCTTTTTTATCACATCAGTATACGAATGCCTTAAATTGAAAATCTTCGTGAAAGTATAATTGTAATTTTTCTACTTCGTGTTACCCTTCAGTGTCAAATTAATGTGGTTGTATCAGTTATTAGTGGAAGCGATATTCCCAGCGGAACCCATATACATATAAATCAAACAACATATTTGCCTATCGTTATTTCAAACTACTCTATCATTATATTTACAATTTAAACAGCTATAAATGATACAATTTAACATAAATCTCCGAAGTAACCAATGAGTACACACACACAATATATCATAACAAAATATTAAACTTTAACTTTAAAATACATACAGTACTTAAACTTAAGAACTATCCTTGGACAGCATTAGCCCTTGTCACTATTAATCATGTAAGAACTTTCAGGGTTCCTGATAGGCCTTCACGGCTACCGTAGCGGCCACGGGGCCCCCGAAGTCCCCACCGTACATCACCCCACCAGGCGATCCCCTACTCGTCTCACATTTCGTTATCGGCAGGCTCACTCGTCAAATTATTTATTTTACTTATACAACTAAGAAACTTTTTTGTATTTTTTGGGAAGGGCTCGAAGACTTCTGCAGGTAGACTGTTCCATTCTTCGATTGTTCTATTTAAAAAGGAGTACTTCCGATTATCAGTTTTCTGCTGTATATACCTAACTTTATATTTATGATCGCCCCTACCCAAATAATCTGCCTCCTTTACCCTATCGCGTATTTCCTTGAACGCTGGAATGCCAACGAAAGTCTTATGGAATATAGATAGTCTCTTTTTCTTTCTTCTGGCTTCTAGACTCTCCCAGCCTAATTCCCTTAGCATCTGCGTTACGCTGCTACGTTTTTCATACCTCCCTAGCACGAACCTCGCAGCCCTTCTTTGTACCTTTTCTAATTCTTTTTTAATTCCTATTTGATAAGGGTCCCACAAGCATTCTCCGTATTCTAACAGAGGCCTAACCAACGATGTATAGGCCTTTTCCTTTATTTTCTTACTTGATTTTTTAAGAGTACGTATTACAAAGTTTAATGTTTTGTTGGCTTTACCTATAATGTTTTCTATATGCGCGTTCCATTTTAAGTCTCTACTAAAAGTAACACCTAAGTATTTTACCTTATTTTCCTTCGCTAAAACATTACCGCCGATATTATAAGAATACTGAAATTTGGTCTTATTAAAGCTAATTACGTTACATTTACCTATATTGATGTCCAGTTTGTTTGAAGTGACCCAATTGTTTAACTCATCAATATCAATTTGTAAATCGTTGAAATCGCCATTCCCTCCAATAACTCTATAGATTATGCAGTCGTCCGCAAATAATCGTACACGAGATTTTATAACGTTTGGCATATCGTTAATAAATATTAGGTAAAATAACGGCCCCAATACACTACCCTGTGCTACCCCTGAAGTTACTTTAACTGTATCTGACATCATATTTCCAACTTTTATTCACTGTGTTCTATTTCGAATAAAGGTCTCCGTCCATTTCACTATCCTTGGGTCCACAGCCATCATACNAGTGTCTGAATTCTTAAGCTATCTCACTACTGGTTGTTATAATATTTCCTTGAGATCCCTCTATCGCATCTATTTCGCGTTCTCCCCTTCTTCGGCGTTTTACATACTTATAAAAACTGTTGCTACCGTTATTGATAATTAAATTTTCTAGAAATTTGTTCTCTGCATATTTTTTCTTGCTGTTTAGCAATCTAATTACCTCCCTATATTTGATATTATGCTGTTTGCTGAGTTTTCTCTTTTTGTGCAAGTTTCTTGATTTCTTTTTCAGTCTTATGAATGGCGCATAAAATTTGCCAGTCCTACAATTCGCTAATCCTTAGGTTCATTTAGTTTTTATTTGAGGTGAAGGAAACCATTTCATTGTCTGGTATATATTCAGCTATAAACATTCGACCAAATAAGATCGATTGTTCTTCACGAGCCTATTTTCTATGTAAACTTATCTAGCTGACAGGGGGTAAACTTTATTTCAGCATTGATATCAGTTCAGAAGTGCAGAGTTTAAGGACTAATTTGTATGACATTTTGCCACCTTTTATCAAAGTTTGAGCGCTGCCATGCTGTGCACAACTTTTAGCAATGAAAATAGAAAACTTGGGTACTTTTCGAAGGATATTCAATACTGTCTTACGCGACTATTATTTCTAAATCAAAATTTCAGGAGAAATAAACAAACTCTTCGTACATCTGGTTTGGGGAGCCTCTCGAATAATTTGTCATTAAAAATGGAAAGATCGGAAAATGTAAATTTACAAAATATAAATTATCTAGAATCTGTTGACAAATTTCAAATCCGTGAGATTTGTCGCGTTTTAAGCAAATGTGCACTCACACAGACGTTTAAAGTTTCCTAAAAACGCGACTGCGATGTAAATAGCGCGTTGGCTTTTAGATTGAGGACCAGAATTAGAGGGCATCTTCGGATGGAGCGAAATAGTAGAGGCCTCGAACGAGGCGGACCAATGCATGTGTGCTCACGTGCGTGTGTGCTGAGAGAAATTCGTCAGTAAGCACCGAGGGGAGAGTGAAGTGGATGACGTTTAATGAAAGGGATGAAGGACACTGCGTAAAATGCCCTCTGCTCATTGACCACTCTTTGCCCAACCCCATTTCACTACGCCACAGCATCTGTCATCGGTCAGTTACATTCATTAAACTCGATCGCTCCAGACAAGAATCCACAATACTCTTTCCTCCCCTTCCCATTCTCCTCTCTCTTCCTCCTTTCCTCTTCTTCTCACCCTCTCATCACTTTGCTCTATTTATCTTATTCCTTATCCCCGTTCATTCCACGACGCACATTTTCCGCAATATTTCCTTCAAATCTTGCATTTCTCGTCTCTTTCACTCAATTCTCCCTCTTTCTCCCATTTTTCCTTCCTTCTCTCTACCCAATCCTCTTTTTCCACTTATCTCCTTTTATTCTTCGTTTTATTCATATCTTTCGTAGATTCATCGCTGTTTGAGTGTTTTTTCTATTCTTTCTTATCATCTCTCTGCTGTCCTCAGTGGCGCAGTGGTTAGCGACGCCGAGGTCCCGGGTTCGATTCATGGGCATGGCTGTTTGTATTCGTTTGCTAGGTTAATTGTAAAAGAGGTCTCATATATATTCTTAAAATAAAGACGTTATAATTAGCCTATCTACATTTCTGTTCTGACCAAAGTAACTTGAGGGCAGGAATATTCTTCACGAGCCTTTTGGGCGGAATAATGAGGAATGCATTTTTCACATTCGCCTCATTTCTGCTCATGGCTGTGATTACACGCGAGCAACTGAGGCATGAGTGATGTTGATTTTTTATAATGGTATGCATTTACTCACTTCCTCATCTGAAGCTATTAAAAGTCATAGAGTAATTGCACTGCGCTTACATAAATGTTTTTTCCTAATAGCTTTCTATCTTCCAATTAGAGGAAAGCAAGGGTAAACTATCTCACTCCTTATCTTGCCAAATATGCCTCATTCCCTCTCCAGAGTTTCCGGTATCAAACTGCGGATGCTGAATTCTGCACTATATTTCTACATCTTATTTTCGTCATCATAAGCCATAACAGTTTATCAAATTTAAGTACTGATTCAACTCCTATTAAGTCACTAGGCTACATTATGTATCCGTGGTTTAAACATATGGCAAATAAATCAAACTATTTGCTCCGAAAACCTTATGGGAATGTATAATTATTATAATTGTAGCGTAATCATTACTGCGACCATTACTTCTTTTCATTTTGCGCCATACAGTTATATGTTATTTCCTACCTTGAAATTACAGATGGTATTATTATTCATCCATGGTATCCGTGTGTAATAATTTATACATTCACCGCATTATTGTATGTATTCACCGCATTATTGTATAAATTTTCAATATGAAAAAGTAACCTCTATCATTAATCCATCCCGTCTGTTTTGTATACATTTGGCAATTTTTAAGTTCACTTTGCCGGTTCTTCGGAATAACACAAAGGAAACATTGTGAGAATATTATTGTACGCGAGTATTACTAAAATACTCTCTAAGCCGTCAGTCGGCTGCCGCTTTGATCAGATGAAGAAAGTCGAGACATTCTGACCGTTCTGAGAAGAACACAACTTGTATTTCAAAAGACAAGGTACAATCTCCATTGGTAGAATAATATTAAGGTAATTCTTGCTCTCCGGAGGTAGAATAATACAGAAGTTGTTTGTATTCTTCAGGGGTACAATGATACAGAGGTAGATTATATTCTTCAACCCTCGAATATAATAGCTAGGCTATAGAAATACACATTGGGTTCTTCTCACAACGATGTTTCTCCTAAGTTTCTTAGGTTTCTTTGCTTTGGTCACCGCGGGACTTCTGGGGCAGCCGTCTGGAGTATTTTAAATCTCTAAGCTAAGGAAACGCCATAAATTATAAATTTTACAGGAAAATGTACAGCACGCCTTTCTCTCGATTTTCTCATTCCTCTGTTCTCTCGAATCTAGCTTCCTCATCAATTTTCTCTCCCTTCTAATTCCGTCAAGAAATTCTATCAAAGCACGAAATTAGTTTCGGAAACTCATATTCGAGGAAATCGTGCGTCTCCAGTGGTTAGGAGAAACTACAAAATATAATCTTATATATTCCTGTTTATTAAACATTCGTAATCGGACGAAACTTTCCTCTTTAAAAACTGCGAGGAAAGTTGCATGTGGCAAGAATAACAAATGAGTTACGAAACCTGGTTTCTCTTTAGCTTTCTCCAGCCCTCTATTTTCCTTCGTGTTCGCTCCTTCGTCACAATTCCTTTTGCCGCACGTGCTCCGTGCCACATCACGGATGCAATCCACGCCCAAGAGAAAGTGTGTTTATAAGGGTCGTGTTATTGCGCCGCAGAGGAGTACTGATAAAAAAACAGCAGCGGAAAGCGATGCTCTGATTCGCTTCCAGCCAACTGATATCGCACCGAAATTCGACTTTTTTCCCTTCTGTTCCTAATGCGGCCCATTTCGGTGGGGTCGTTACCATTTTCGCTCGGCGCGTGTATTTCTTTTTTTGTTGACGAATGGGAAGCGCTAGAATCAGGGTTACCACACCTCCGGGTATTAACTCGGGGTTTTACGGCTTTGGCTTCCCAAGGAGAATTTCTGGGGGAATCAACAATCTCTCGGAAAATTCCTTTGGAATTTTTCCTGCTGACAATAAAGGAATGTCTTTTAAAATACGTAAATCAAATTAAAGTAAATGTTTCCATGAATTCGAATTTCGGAATAGGGAAAGGTTAGAAGCGAAATTGCCTCTATTTCTTTTCATCTTTGAACGGAAAGAAAATTGCTCCGGGGATCAAAATTATAGAGTTGCCTCATAATTGCTAACGAAGAATAAAAATTAAGAATTTATGAAATTAATATAAGACATGGCAAAATTAAATATTTAATCCAAGGAAGAAAGAGCTTTCATATGTAATCGAGCAAACAAGAGCAGAGGACGGAAACAAAATTCTTAGCAATTCTTTCACAAATTCTTAAAATATAATCATCGAGCCTCTCTAAACCAATTCGATCGATGGGTTCAGCTCGGAGTAATGCTGGATTACACCATAATCCTAATATTGACAAGTTCTAAATCAGTATACACTTACAACAATTGACCAGTAAAAGTTTTATTCGGTATTCGTTTAAGGTTTTAAATTCACGGTGGCCGATATCGCCTTAAATGCTGTCATGACATCTTCTCAGGACGCCTTAAGACTTTACTTCTACCGCTCTATATACAATACAATACACTGTATACGATACAAAACCATAAACACGTCTTCGTTGGGCGAAATTGGCATTAGAGAGTCTCATTTTCTGTTTAACCCCTATCAGAATTTGGTAGAAAGTAATAATAATAATAAAGGACTTTATTCAGGGCGAGATTTAGACTAACAAGTCTCTTCTTACATCTAACCATTGTACGAATACATAATAGTATATAAGATTTTAAACTAGAATGTGTACAGATTTTAACATTCTCTGTGGACTCGGACACAAAACTATTAAAATCAAAGAAAAACTCTGTGTCTAAACTATAAGTTTACTGAGAACTGCATAATAATTTTTCTGACTTGTGAGATAAGTGATTTTGCCCGAAAAAGTCCTGGGAAAATCACGCCGTGTCTTATTTAATTCATACCTTACATTTAGACCGAAGAACAAAGCGGATTTTTGGTAACGCGGTAAACTGAGGTAAAAAACTAAACCTTGATATTGGTATAAATTTCACTCCAGATTTTCTGTTGACACTTCTTTTTAACTATTACAAGGTGTTTCAATCTTCCCCTTATCAGAATTGCTGAGGTGACTAATTGCACTTCATATCTCATGAATAGAATAGGACGCCGTCTCTCTATATTTGTGAGCTTCATAAGGTAGAAGTCGCTTCTTGCTTAGTTCCACCTTCAATAATATCGAAATGAAAATGGAAGATCAATCCCTTGCTTCCTTTGTTTAGTTTTACATACCCGTACTTTTCATAAGCCAACATACACGGATTTAGAAAAGAGTCACTTAGGTTATTGGATGGATTCTTTTGTTAATAAATTTCAAAGCATAGAATGATGGTATGGTAAACTCGCATTTAGAACATCTATTGGAAAATAACGGCGAATAATTCCAGCTAGTCTTTTCATTGTGGGATCCAAGACATATCTATTTTAAATAAAATACTTCACTAGATTAGTGATTTAGGTGATTTCTCTGACAAAATTTTGTAAATTTTACTCTATTCACCGCACATTTTCTGCATCACTTCTTTTCACACAGGGCTGAATACGAGATGGTTTTGCTTTTCATTTTCGTCGTTATCTCTCCACGACATGCATATCGCCCTTAATTTTTGAATTTCCGGTTCCGACGGCGCAGCCCTCCGCATCCGGAATTCTCTCGTTTCCGAAGCCCTTTCTTGTACTTCGCTTATCTAAAACTCATTCCTACAAAAATCGCTTTTCGTGCATCTGTTACTGCTGAGGCTGTACAACACCGTTCACAAAAAAATGTGAGTTTAAGGCTGAAAGAGGTTCACTTTTTCATGCTAACCCTTTCAGTACACTAAAAGATGTTTCTTCTTTCAGTAAATGATTTCTTGAGGTCCATTCGTACCCTGTAGGCCATTGTAAACGATTACGTCTTTCAGTGAAAATTTTTATAATAAATGCAATGACATAAAATCCCTTATATGTAATGTCAGAGCTAATATGAACGGGAGTGACAAAACACTGACCCTATTTCCCAAATGACTGTATTATATTTATAATTGTCTAGTTACATTCAAATAATTTTTAATGTGTATTAATTACCTACTACATTTTTCGTTTTCATAATGCCCAGAGAATATACCATATATATATTTTATATTACTATTTATTTAAATAATTATTGTTATTGCAGTGTTAATAATTATTCAATTATTTGTGTAATTCGCCACCTCCTCATGCGCAGATGTTGGCTCAAAGGGACCTTAATGGTGTTTTTCTTGTTTTGCGACTTGACTTCTTCACAATGTTAAATAAACATTCCTGTCTGTTGACATTTCACTTAGCATGGAATAATAAGAGCGTAAGAGCTATGCGACATGACAATATAATAATAAATATGCGGACATGAAAGTTAAAATTAATATGGAAACGCAGAAGTTTAGGAATTATATCTTTGTTTATCAAAGTGGTGGAGTAAACTTCGAGAAACAATTAATTGTTTCGTTATATAAGGATATGGAAATTTAACTTTGATTTTTTACTGAATAATTTTATGATATATTGCTATCTTGATATTAACTTCTTTCGGAACCGTTGTATTTGTATATCATAATATTCTCTTCTGATTTTATATGAAAACTAGTAAACGCCCCCGTCAAGCATGACGGGACTTAATTCAGTTTAAAAATATATCAATTATCGTATATAATTATCTGGTCCTCCTAAGCACAAAACAATACTGCCGTAAGATCATAATAACTCAATTTATTTCTTATCATATAAGTTATTTATAATATTTATTCTGTTTTCAAGTCATGAAAGCCTACTTTACGTAACTTTCTTATAAAAATTATAAGAACTNAAACAACCTCTGCAAATCATGAAAACGTAATTTACGTTCATCTCTTATAGAAACGTATTATGGACTCCTGGGTTCGAACCCGGGCCTTTGCAGAGATGAGAATTGTTTTCCTGGGGGTGTCAGCATCGTAGAATCACAATGCAGTTTGTTTGAGATCTCTAAGGCAAGCCGTTTCTGAGATAAATAGGGGAACGGACAGACGGACGGACGGACAGACATTTGCTTTTTATATATATGATTATTTTCTAGTTGTTATGTCTATGAAATAATTTATCTCTACCATTTTTTTCCTTTCAGACGTGATTTAACCTGCCTTTTCCATAAAATTTACTTCACTGTCAATTGGTTTCGCAGGTTTTCACACCCCCGTTCCTGTGGGTGTTTTTTTGATGTGATGTATGTTTTCCTAAGTTCTAACTTAATTTTTTTAACTACAAAAAATAGTTTTCTTCTTTGCACTTTTTTCAAGTTATCTCTCTTAAATTTCAAATGACGAAGGGTGAGATGTAGGAAGACTTTATAGTCTCAATCTCACCCAAATAAAGTCGAATTGTTATTACTGTCATTTTGTACTGGTTAAAGATCGTATTAAAGAATGGGGCATTTGCACCAATTTCTTTTCGGTTGAAACCCTTTCAAATAACTTTTGTAACATGGTAAAATTACATGGGATTATTTTGAATTTGTATATAATAACTGTTAACTGAACATAGAGAACCTTTAGATATGTTACATTCTTCAAGATAATCCATAAAAAAAGCACAACTGGCTACTCTGAGTGATAGCCATGACTATTTACTATGAACTGCTCTAAAATGTAGCTATTAAACGTTTCCTCGGCAATTATTGGCAAATTTAGGTAATTTGGTGTTCGCTCGCGTAAATTATTATAATTTAAGTATGAGATTATAAATATTTTCAGCTTTCTCCAGCCGATTATTCCGATAATAATTGGAGACGAAACATATACTGTGTCTGTTAAAAACCACTAGAAAATATAAATGTTGGAATTAAAGTGCAAACCATCTCCAATGTAATCATTGCATTAGTTTTCGCATTCTCAAATATCCTTTGGTACAGCATAAGGTTAGTATTCGCTAAATATGTTTGTAAATAACAGAAGTATTGGTTCATGATTTACCATTTATTTGCTCATTTAAAAAGAAATTATTCAGACAATAATTCAAGTAATGTTTTCGAAGAATGTGGACGGTCAACACATGAACTAATATTTTAATCTAATTTATATCAAATTCAGCGGAAAAGATATTTTTAACTTAAATGAGTTCGTGTAAAGAGTATTGAATGCAGAGGCCACAATGAGGGAAAGTTACAACCGCTTTATAGGAAAGAAAGATAACCCTTTGTTGGCGAGGCTAGCTTCATGTAAGCCTCTCTTCCACCTAACCTCTTTTGTCGTTACTTTATGTACTAAGATTAATCAATAGCAAAAAGAGTAGAGTGCAAGGAAAGACTTTGCAACATAAGAAACAAAGAAAAAATCAACGTTTCGGGAAAAAAACACAGAGAATAGGGTGAAAAAATAGAAGAACCGGGATGGTGTTAGGGCGTTTGAGTTAATTGTCGTTAAAATTGGAAAGACGGAAGAATCTCCGAAGCACTTAAGGAGTTCTTTGTTTTTGCTGTTTAACGGACTGTTAAATGATCCTCTTTCCTAAATATTCAGGCGTTATTCAAATGTTTGCACGATTAAAAAGCACTTACGAAGGGCAGTGGTTCTCTCCCTCCATGTAAATGTAAACAAATTAAAATAGATATTCCAGTTATCGATGATAGCTTTCGCCGATGATATCAATGCGGAAGTAGTCTTTTTAGGTTTGAGATATAAGTAAGAAGAAGAGAAATTTAATGGTTAGCATAGAATCGAGAATTTGCGATGGCGGAGTGAGTTAGTCACCCAGGTTCCATTCCATCTTTTAACATTTTCAAAGAAACTCATTGATTCTGGAAAGATATTTTTAATTCCAAAACATGTCTCAATCACAAATATTGCTCGATTTCATCAATGAGGATCAAGTTATATCAGCCATTACATTTTTCGCTGTCATCTGAGCCTCGGAAATATGTTTTTCTTGCGAAAGCAGAATAAGTACTCAATGGTAATTTCATTTCCATTTGAATACAAATGGGGCACTGGAATTAAAACCTTTTATGTACCACAAAAATCGCACTCCTGCAAAAGTAACCGAAAATTAATTATTTATTAACAAAGTTAAGACAAGCGTTGCAAGGAGAATAGGTATAACTGATTTTTATTCCATATAATTAACTAACTAAATGAGTTAACGACATTAGTTGGAACTTGTTCACGCTTTCGTCTCTCGCAAATGTTCTTTTCGTTTACATCGCAGTCGGTTCGTTATCGCAGTCCGTATTCATTTTTTTATTAAACGAGATTAAATAACATCTATTATGGATCGATTAGAATCCGTGTCTTATTCCATAAATAGTTTAAAACCTATTTTGATAATTAAATTAAAGTCGACTGTGACCGATTTAATGTTCAAGTTTTAGTTTTAGAGTACAGATTGTAAAGTCGATATAAAAGACTTATCCCATTTATCTTTCTATTTCTATCTTTAAAAGCGCTTGTAAAAAATCAATGATTCAACTTTCACTGATGTTTGATGATTACGGAAAGTAAAAGTCATTCGTGGGATTTTTCCTGTACTTCTTCCTAATCATGCTGGAGGCTCGAACTTTTGTTACGAGAGTATTAAACCGGTGTTTGGCCGAATGATTTAAAGAGAAAAACCAATAGAATTCGTCCTTTGCGAAATAAATCTGCCCAGATAATGGAATCATGATGTACGCCGAAAATGTAATTTAACAGTGGCTTAGCCTGGGGGTGCGTTGGGTATTAAACCTCCCAGAGCTCAAATGAGCTTTAAATATACGAGATTATAAATGGTTAATTGTAATTGGTTAAATATTTATAGTTACACCCGCAACTGGTGACTGGCAGGGAATATATGTAAAAGTAAAACTGATTCCATCTTTTATACATTTAGGGCAGACGTTTGCCTTCCCCGGGAATGTTAGCAATACTGCATTCACTTCATAGCTCAGAATCTCCCTCAGATCGTGGCTTGATTTAATAGTAATCACAAAAACATCACAGATATTATTATAGTATAATTAACAGAAAGGATGATAATTAAAGGCACTTAGTAATTTCCACACTAAATTTCCACACTAAACAATTTAGTGTGGAAATTGAGAAGTGCCTTCTTTAATTCTCATTATGGCTTTCCACGAAGTCCGGCCTAATACTATAGAATTTAACAGAAAGGATATTTACGAGGATATATCGTGTTAAATTTTTATCTTAATTCAGTATTGTTATCCCAAAGAAGCATTCCAGATCATTCGGCAATATGTCTTTCTGTTCTGTTCAGAGTTGTTCTGTCTTTGCAGTGCAAGTAGACATGATACAAAAGATTACGAGAATTCGTTGCTCCAATGTCTAGGAAACATTTTTTCTGTTCAGGAATGGAAGAATTCCTTTGGCGAGGCATCTGCTTGCGATTGTCCAGACAATGGACCAATTAGAGAAATCAGACGTAAACACGGAACGACCGAGCGGTGCTCTCTTCCTTTTTTACGGCGGCCAATCCATTGCAGGATGGGGCGAGACTGACATTCCACTTTCAGGGAATGAGGCCGCGGAACAACTGTAAGAAAGGATAAAAGAAGATTAAACCCGAGAAGATGAGTGTAATGACCGAACTGGGCAAGAATATGAAAAGATTAGATTAGATTAGATGCGATCAGAGATACTGACCGACGTAAGTATTCCATCTTATTTATTACTAAGGCAACCTCCTTGATTAGTTCACGCTTACTGCTCAGTTTTATTGTTTTTCTATATTTTATTTTATTTTTCTTAAGTCGTTTAATACATAGTTATAAATATATACTATACTTAAATTTATCAATTTTTTGAATGCTGTCCAAAAGTTGAATATTTAAGCAATTTCAAGATCGATATCCCTGCAAATCCGCAACTGCTTTCCACAAAAATACTCATATTTACATAAGGCATAATAAAATGACCTGAATTAAGCAAGACTGGCTCTTGTAAATTCGTTTAACCTTGCATTTGACAACTAAATCAGTATATTCCCAATATCCGAGTAGGTAGCGTGTTGGTCTTTCGTGAAAGCGGTCCCGGGTTCTACTCTAGGAGATGGCCTATATTTGCGAAATAACCTTAGCTGTCAAAGCACTTTTGACATTCCTACTTCTATTCTCATCACACAATCAGTCTGATTTCTGACACAACTTATCTTAATTGGATGAATGTCTCTGAATGTAATTCCGCGTAATTTTTCCAGTCACTAGTAAAATCGATCAAAGGTTGAAACCAAAACTATCGAAAAAATAAACTTCTTAACCACAAAATACTTTCATTTCTCACACTGTCCCAAATGATTCAGAGAGAATTTAGGAATTACCTTAGACTCAATGTAAACATTCGGATTTTATTACAAATATTGCTTTAAATGATACAGTAAATAGAAATTATGATCATTGTGGACTTTAATCTGACAAAATAAATAAATGCAACGATTTTGACGGTCTATATTGGTAAAAAAATGCAGGAATAAAAAGAAAAGTGTAGTTTTTATTACCTCATTCTGTTTTCATGGATCTCAATACATTAGACCATTCCGCAAATAATTTCTAGGGCATTGGTGTTCTTATTTCTCCTAGTAGTGTCCTAAAACTAAGAAAACGTCTTTCATATGGTTTATATAAAAAATGTAGCACATTACAGAGAAGAATATTCTGTACTATTCGTTCGTAGCGGATTTAAGCTATGAGGATAAACGCTTATGAGGTAAAATGATGAAGATATTATCAGATGGATAAAAACGCAGGAGATATAATATTGAAATTAACTCATTCGCTGTGCTTTCATATTGTGGTCGAACAAAAATAATAATCATAATAAAGCTTCGTAAGCTCTGGCAAATATCATAGAATGAAAGGTGATTCTTTAAACTTCTCTTCAAGAACGGATCTCTCTCAATGAAAACCAGAAAGGAAAAATTACAAGAGCATTTGACTCAAAATAGCAAAAATTTCGCGTTATATTTATGAATCTGCATTATGATAACGCAGCTCGAGTAATCAGGCCGTAGATGTATTCGACAAACCGTGTACTCGTGTCTTAAATTATTATTTGGATTCTATGCATCCGTGGCAATTATCCATGAAACAACGTTTGGAGATCTCAATGCAAATGATATTTACCGAGCAGTTTGCATGTATCAGAACGCTATCGCTCGACCATATTATCTCGTATGACAATTTAATTTCCAGCTGCAATCTCGGCTCATGACGGCAGAAACATTAAAATTCTGAGTGCGCGACCCAACGTTCATTTGTTGGGTGCTCGGATCTGTCATCCAAAAACAAAAGACAACGCCGAATTAAAATGGCAGAATCCGCATTTTTATTCTCAGCATGCCTCGCACAGTGACTTTGAGTCTTTTACCGCTGTTTATATTCTTCGAGAGCTTTTTATGCATTTTAGATTGCGCCGAGAGAAACGCTTCGTTTGAAGAGAACCCGCAGAAGTTGAAAGTTTACTGCTCTTGACTCAAAAGCGGTTCTGCGGTACAATCGAATTAGTACACAAATGAGAATGTGTTTTGCTCTTAATTTTTGCTTCTCACGTCCAGCTTCGTTTGAAAAAAAATCTCTCCAATGTTGCAAATTTAAACTGCAAGCAAATTAAAGGCATTTTGATGGAAATAACTGGGAATGCTCACTTGAAACTAATAATAAATAATGGTGCTGAAAGTACAGTCTCGCCGATACACGCACTCCATATTAAAAATACACAGCAGAAATTATCTTAAAAAATACAATAGTGAAGTTACACTGGAACAGAAAGGTCATCAGAGATAAAATCATACCGCACAACTAACCAGAAATCACAGTCACATACAAACCAAGTAAATCTATCTACCTCATAGAAACATCAGTACCAAATTCCACAAACTTACAAAAGACACATGCAGAGAAAATACAGAAATAACACATACTCAATGAGGAAACAAAGTGATTGTGACGTCAAGAATCGGTAAAAATAGTTCAAATTATTCTATTATCCACAGGTATTATACCAATAGAATTGCACAGCAGCCTAACGGATATGCGACTGGCTAAAAATATACATTTATCTTATACAAATATCTGTAATTCTGGTAATCTGCACCATCAAAAAAAAACTTTCTAAGAATTTAATTAATAGGAAAAATAAACACTACTTTAAAGATGTATAAGGACATGTGACCTGGTGAAGAGCCGTCACAAGTTTCAAACAAATACAAAAGAAAGTAAGGAAAAAGTTATAATAATGATAATGCGATTTATTCGGGCGAGATTGAGACTATAAAGTCTCTTCCTTCGTCTAACTCTTGTTCGTATGGATTTAAGAGACAAATAAAAAAGGGCAAATAAGAAAACTACTTTGTGGGTTTAAAAACTTAAGTGTGCACTTAGGCAAAAATACACCACAGCAGGAAAACATCCACAAGAAGGGGAGTGTGAAAAACCTGCGAAACATACTGACAGTTAACTAAGATTTAAGGAAAAGGCAGGTTAAATTAGATCTGAAAGGCAAACAAAATGGTACACGAGTATTTGTGGAATTAAACACGGTTTTAAACAACAAAGAAAATTAACTTTGACTAATGTTCAAAACTGTAGTTTATTCAAGAAATCTTCGTGATGTCAAGATTGCACAATGTGACGGCCGAGAATATTTTTCAAAATGATACAGACACAATTACATACGTAAACAAGAAAATAGAGATGCATTTTCAAAAAATAAACAGAATAAGACCATTATGAAATATAAATGTTAGGTTTCGAAAACAGGTCAGTATCAAGTTAGCAATAAAAATAGTGAATGAGAAGTTTAAACTAAGGAAATTAAAGAGTTAATTACCGGTGACCAGCTTTATCAATGTTAAATGATAAAATGCATTGTATTCATCACAACACTAAGGTAAGAACTTCTTCTTCTGGCGCTACAGCCTTCTGTCGGCTTTGGCCTCCTCTACAATCTTCCTCCAGTCCTCTTTTATTATGGCCTTCTCTCTTCATCCTCGTACACCCTTAGCAGCCAGGTCTGCCTCCACTCCATCCCGCCATCTCAGACGTGGGCGTCCTCTTCTTCTTGCATTAAATAATCTTTCCTCCCATACTCGCTTGGCCACTCTCTCTACTGGCATTCTTATCAAGTGTCCCATCCATCTAAGCCTCTGTGATTTGATGAACCTCACAATATCTTGGCCGTCTATGAGATTGTCAAGCTCTTCATTCCAGCGTGTTCGAAAATTCCATTTTCTGGCACAGGGCCAAAAATTTTGCGTAAGATTCTTCTTTCAAAACACCTAAGCGTATGCACATCGGCGGTTGATAATGTCCAACATTCACATCCAAACTTGACAACCGGTCTGATTAAAGTTTTATATATTTTATATTTTGCATTTCTTCTAATCANATTAAAGTTTTATATATTTTATATTTATAATTTCTTCTAACCAGCCTACTTCTTAACAGTTTAAGATTTGCAAAATACGCTCTGTTGCCTGCTGCAATTCTGTCTTTTATACTAGCACTTATTGAATTATCTGAAGACACCAATGCACCAAGGTATTTAAAAGATGAGACACCCTCAAATCTATCGCCATCGAATTCTAACACCTGAGGGCGTCTGCAAACTTCGGTGGTAGACATACACATGTATTTTGTTTTGCCACAGTTTACCCCCAGACCTATTCTTCCTGCTTTTTCCTTGAATAGACCAAACATTTCATTCAGCTTCCTTGCAGATCTGGCTACTATGGCAATACCAACTGCATATGCAAGTATTTGACCGCTAAATATTGTTCCACCAGGGTCGATTCCCCTTACTGCCGAATGCAGGGCCAGGATGAACAATGTTGCAGACAGGCCATCCCCTTGCTTTACTCCCATATTGAATGGGAAGGCACCGCCTATTTCATTACCAACTTTAACCTTGGCCACTGTTTCCTGCATAGTCATTCTGCTCAATCTAATTAACTCCCTAGGCATGCCTAACTCGTTTAAAGCGTAATATAGTGCACTTCTCTTCACACTGTCGAAGGCTTGTTTAAAGTTTACAAACAACAGGTGTAAATCTTGGTTGTGCTCGAAGTGCTTCTCCATTATTTGTCGCAATGTAAATATTTGGTCTGTTGTACCCCTGTCAGGTCGAAATCCACCCTGATATTCAGTGATGATGCCTTCTGCTCTCTTGCTAATTCTTCTTTGAATAACTCCTGAGAGCACTTTGTATGCAACATTCAACAGTGTAATTCCTCTGTAGTTGTTGCACAAGGTTTTGTCTCCTTTCTTATATATAAGACATACGTTGCCAATTTTCAATATTTCGGGTATTCTTTCCTGTCTCCAGATGTCACTAACTAAATCGTGCATGCATCTCATGAGTACATTTCCACCCTTCTTAATAGGGACTATTTCATCTTCACCAGGTGACCGATTGTTTTTTAAGTTCTTGACAACCACTTCGACTTCCTCCAGCGTGGGCTCTTCAATATCCTCCCCACCTGGTTCGTCTTGAAGCTTGTCCTTGGTTCATGCACCTCCCCTTCTTCCTCATTCACTTCATGATTCAGCAGCTCGCTAAAATGCTCTGTCCATCTCTCCACTATTTTGCCATTATCTCCAAGCATCTTGCCCTCTTTATCCCTACGTATACATGCCCAATTGAGCAGTATATCCTTCCTTCGTCATTCTTTTGACAGCTTTGTAGAACTTTCTAATTTAATTTGGTTGATCATTTAGTTCTTCAATTTCTTGTAACTGCCTTTCCATTGCTTCTGTTTTCTCTCTTCTGCACACCTTATTTGCTACTCTTCTTAATCTTTTATATTCTTTTCTATCGCTTCTTGCATTTCTAGCAATCATTCTTCCTCGAGCTTGGTTTTTGTTCCTGATCGCATCATTACATTCCTCATCATACAATCACTATTCCTCTCCCTCCTTCGTTCACCAATTTCCTCTTCTGCCGCTACCTTAATAATTTTTGCTAATTCGTTCTATTTGTCATCAATATTTCTATTTTTATTTTCTAGGTAACCGACCAGTTTTCTCTCAATGCTCATTTGGTACTCGTCAGATCTATCTTTGAGATTCAGTTTTTCGATGTTCCAGTTTTTCCTGGTAGATTTTAGTGTCTTTCTAGTTTTTGACAATCTTTGTACTATGACAGCCCTTACTAAATAGTCGTCACTGTCACAGTCAGGTCCTCTGTAGGCTCTAACATCAATTACTGATGAGGAATGCCTTCTCTTAGTCAGCACATGATCTATTTGATTAACAGCGTTTGTACCAGGGACTCTCCAGGTACCTAAGTGTATTCGTTTGTGGGGAAAAAATGTGCTTTTTATGATAAGGTTGCTTCTGGCCGCAAAATGCAACAGCAAGTTACCATTTTCACTACTCTTCTCATGTATCGAGTGTCTTCCAGCTTCTCCTTTCATCTCGTCTTCCCTCCCAATTTTTGCATTATATTCACCTAGAATTGTGACCATATCGTAATTCTTACATAGATTAAAAACATTTTCCAACTCCTCATAAAACTATTTCTTCTCCAATTCAGTAGGTTCTCCGTTGGTGCATGAACTGTGACGAAAGTCATGTTTCCAAATTTTCCTTTTATTCTTATTTTGCAAATTCTCTCATTTATTGGTTTGAATAATAATAGGCTCCTTCTTGTCTTACTAGAAATCATGAATCCAGTACCAAATCTTCAAGTCCTATACTCCGGCCCACTGTATAACAAAGTGTATTCCTTCTTATCTATTCTTTCTTGTCCTTGCCATCTTATCTCTTGTAAGCCCATTACATCAATTCTATACTTCTGCATCTCATCTGCCACTTCTTTCATCCTTCCTGGCTTCAACATTGTTCTTACATTCCAAGTCGCAATCCGTAATTCGTGTTTCCTTGATACTCGCAAAGGTCTTAAGCCATTATCTCCACCTGTCCGTGGCTGATTTTCGTTTTCAAAAAATTAGGAATTTTTACAGTGTAGGGTTGTTAGCCTTACGACCAACCCCCAACTTGGAGGACCAGGCCGTTTTTGCTCACAGTGGAGCAAAAACGGAATCGCATGACAACTTCGGAGCACTGTTTGGACATGTGTAAGCGCAATCCGAAAGAGTTTCTACGTTGTTTCGTTACTGTTGACGAAACATGGATCCATTACTACATGCAAAAAAATAAAAGAACAGTCAAAACAGTGGATTTCACCCGGCGAACCTGCTCCGAATAAGGCGAAAACTGTTCCATCGGCCGGAAAAGTCATGGCCACCGTTCTTTGGGATTCGTGAGGCATCATCTTCACCGACTATTTGGAGAAGGACAATCACGGGGCAGTACTATGCTGATTTATTGGACCGATTCGATGCTGAATTGAGGAAAAAACGACCCCATTCGTCAAAGAAAAAAGTGCTCTTCCATCATGACAACGCACCAGCTCACTCATCTGCGATCGCCACAGCAAAACTGGTCGAATTACGGTACAAATTGCTACCTCATCCACCCTATTCTCCAGATTTGGCCCCATGCAATTTCCTTTTTGTTTGCAAACATGAAAAAATAGCTCGGGGGAAAGCGATACACGTCAAACAAGGAAGTTATCGCCACAACAGAGTCCTATTTTGCAGAGTTCGACAAAACGTATATTTTTGATGGCTTGTAAAAGTTAGAATATCGCTGGACTAAATGTATTGAGTTGAAAGGAGACTATATTGAGAAATAAATTTAAAAGAAGTTTAAAAAATGCGTTTTCTTTCCTAACACTTATATACTTTCCTAATACTTATCATGCAGCACTCGTTAAGGCAATATTTTCTTTTTTCTAATCTAAATATCGTCATCCCTGTCACACTCTTTTTTCTAAACTAGTAAACGCCCCCGTCAAGCATGACGGAACATAATTTAGTTAAAATTACATCTATTATTGTATATATCTGGTCCTTCTAAGCAGAAAAAAAATTCCGTCGTAAGNCTTTGACTCTTGATTTTTTTGCCTTAATTTTGAAGTGTTACTTACAATGATTTTCTTACAAGTTTATTCCTCATATCATTCAATGCGGACTTTTCTTTCTCTGCGTTACTGGAAATTCAATCCAAATGCTCATTGATGATGACTTATCCACTGATGTTTAGTGATTCTAAGATTAGTCTTTCTGAGAGCTTCTTACTGTATATATCAAACTTTGCATTCATGAATGTAATTCTGTAAAAGAAACAACCACTCCAGGTAACGAAAACCTACTTTACGTAAATTTTTATGGAACAGTATACTAACTGCTAATCCCTGTATATTTTTATGGGATTTCTCATGAAATCAACATTCAACAATTGCCTTGGTGGTCACAATTGCCTCCATTTCGTATATTTCTTGTCATTATTCATAATATTTATTCTACTGTTTTTAAAGAAAACCTACTTTACGTACATTTCTTATGGAAAAGTATACTAACTGATTATCCCCGTCAAAGGGATGGGTTTTTTATTTCCGAAAAATTTTACGAAATTTCCGTGTATACAATCAAAGTTCTCGCAATTTCGAAATTATACGAACGATTGACGACTAAAATAAGATTCTATGATTATTTTCATTTCTTGTGACACTTGTCTCAATTTTGTGGGACCATTGTTTTTAATTTAATTTTGTAAAACAAACAACCTCTGCAAGTCATGAAAACGTAATTTACGTTCATCTCTTATAGAAACTTATTATGGGCTACTGGGTTCGAACCCGGCATTTGCAGAGATGAGAATTGTTTTCCTGGGGGTGTCAGCATCGTAGAATCACAATGCAGTTTGAGATCTCTAATGCAAGCCGTTTCTGAGATAAATAGGGGATCGGACAGACGGACAGACATTTGCTTTTTATATATATGATGGAATATTTTGTATATGTAACGCGTTTGTTGCTGGAAATACGTGTCCAAAACATGCAGTGACCCAAACTTTGACAATCCGAATGAAAGCTCATTTAAAACGATGTACTGCAACTAATGTTTGAGGGCCGCTACTTAATATTTGAGTCAGAAAAGACACCATTTTATTCTCTGCTCGGCACCTCATTTTATGAAAACGAGGGTTAAACTGACCTGGTTTGAGAATTTACTGGGGGTCATCGGTTTAAGATCAGACACGTGATGTCATATGTCCGAGGCATTGCTTTCCAAGTTTGGCTTTTTTAGTCTTCCAGAAGATAGATTTGGACACGCAAAATTCACTCTTCGCTTCCTCCGACTTAACGTAAGTACATAACATACGTACTGTGAAAGTACAATGTGATCTGATGCGGAATTATAAGAAAAGTCAGAAAGCACCTCGTAAATTCTTATCGGCACTTAATGAATTTGGCAAAAATAGAGGTGAATTTCTACATCACCTCAGAACCTATTCAAGTGTCTTTTACGGCATTAAGCGAGGGTGGCACTTTATCTGGGGCACAATAATGAGGGTTGAGTGTATGTCTGCTTAATAATGAATGGGATTCTATGATTAGCAAATGAATATTTTACATTCTTTCAGTTATTGATAATGATTAGCCGGCTATGGTTCTTATTCAGTGCTGTATGGAAAGGGTAAAGAACCTGAAGTAGAAAGTGAACTCCGTTAGTTGAAAACAAAGAGCGATAGCCTCGAGAGAGAGGAAGTAAGCAAAATCGACGGTCAAACGGATTGCGAAATTAAAAAGAATTTGCGCATTTTGAACACAAAACAGGTTGCTCTATAATTTTTGGAAATGTGGATGAAAAAAGAACGAGGCGCAACGAATTCAGTGAATAACAGCGATATCAGAAAAATATTGGAATGAATAATTCGAAGCACCTCTACCTTTTGACAACACGAATGAATTTACATCAGTAATAAAGATAAATAAGCATTTATAATAAGCTCGGTCGCGTTTGTTTTGTCCATAACCAGGAATTTGTGATCGTAAATCAGCTATCAATTGATGCTGAGTCAAATCGATATCTCAATAGAACGCCTACCTCGCAGTACGTGCATACAAATACCATGAGCGACGAAAAATTGGTGTAGTCATAATATTTTTGTTATATTCTTTGGCGTGAAGGGAATAAATAGCAAAGTGGTGCGATTTTATTTTCCTCTACTTGTTTAGATTCAGAAGGCGCTGCATGAACAAGTATTGTAACCCATGACTGTTCCCACGACTTAAACTGTTATCACACAAACAGCAGACAGCTCATTCTTCACAATTATCATAATTATAAATTGTCCTTTTAGTTTTCTACTGTTAATCTCTTTGCTAATTTGTGGTAACAAGTGTCACTCCACGGCCTATTTCGCTCTTAAGTGCTGCTCTACCAAGTCTATACCATTGTTTAAATTTTAAAACTTCAACTATAGATTGGAGTCGTTACATAAATGGCGTTGTTTTATATATAAGTAATTATTTCACTACAAAATAAAACATTTATGATCATTACGTCAGACGTTTGTACTATTCGATAGCGTTTTTGCAAGACAAGTCAACACTCCTACAGCAGCCGTGGAGGCACTCAATAAACAAAACGAAAGCGATAGAACACAATATTCTTTGAATAAAAGTAACCAATAAAAATAACACTGTCTTAAAAATGTTCTGTATTCAGGTTACTGAACCACAGCTCGCTGTTTTGTAGTTGAAACAGTGGCGCGATCTTTAGGAAAGATGAGAAAGAGCGATTTGAAACAAAACAATGACCTCTTTCGAGGTGGATGTCCCTGTACAAAAGATCGAGTGATATGGAGGTCGATGAACTCGGTTTCCCCATAAATATGCCAAATACTGCCCAAGGGTATTCATTGAAATTGAAAGTGGATGGTTAACATCCTTGCACCAATGTTTGTGTTTTCATTTATCACTGTAAATTCTGGTTGAGGAAACAATATTTCTCATGATTAGTCCAGGGTTCATTCGATCTTAATTTACACTATAGCAGAAATTGTTCCTAAATTTTCCATATGAGAATAAGTTTTGTTTTTATTCTTACTTTATTTGTCAATTCATCCCACAGTATTGTGCTTTTGAACCAAACATGTTGATAATACACAAGTAAATATATTTCACGAATGCTTAAGAACATCGGCGTTTTTTATCCATAGTAACTCACCCGTTCATTTAGCACATTATTTAGACTACACATATCAAATGTACATGATATATTAAATTCATTATATCTCAGAAATATTGATATTTATTAATTAAGGTTTCGATTCTAACAGTAATGCCGGGTACTACTGTATATACTTAAAATGGACATTTGATAAAATGAAGACTATGAAGAGAGGGAAGTTGTTCTCCTTTAGGTGTATATGATTGATTAGAATGAGTGTCGACTTTAATCGTTTGACCATTACTAAGGTTCATTTGAGTTGATTAGACAAAAATATACATTGCATAGATAATTCTATAACAAGTCTCTCGTTGAAAAGTAAAATCATCAAAGCATCTTTTCAATAAAGCTCTGGTAATAATATTTTCCAGTTGATGTTACTGTTATATAGAAATAGCAAGATGATTTTAGAGACGTAATTGTGGAGAGGAATTCAAATGATTATTCTCTATCATTACTACTATGTAAAATCACAACATATTACATACCATGATTATTTCCCCTAGCTTACATCATGCAAGACAAACAGGCAAATTCATTTCAACTAAATCATTCCTCCAGCATATCGTAGCGTATTTTACTCTAATGCAGCTGTTAACAGTGACTAGTCAACAGTAAATATATTTCCAAAGTAGTAAACTTCCTATTCCGAGTTAGTGCGGAGCGGGGTCTCCTCGGAAAATTTAATAATACGAAATAGTTGTCAATCATTAAATAAACGCGCTATTTGCCGTAGTTCTACGTGTTCAGGTGAAGTTTTCTTCACTTCTTTTCTCCGACTATCTACAAATTATTATGCCGACTTTTCTTGTTTTTGCTGAACTGGCATGGTACAGTTACAGCAAAATAAATCTAAGCTGTTTGCCGTTAGATATAATAAAAATAATAAAACGTTTTTATTTAAGGGCGAGATTGAGACCTATTAGTCCCTTTACACATCTAACCCTTAATTATTACGGATAGAATGAAAGAGGCATTGGGAAGTGAAATAAAGAAAAGCAATAAAAGAAGGAACTATTATGTGGATTTAATAAAAACTAAGTCTGCAATTAGGAAAAAAATAAAACCCTGCTGGAAATCACCCACACGAAGGGGGGCGTGCAAAGCTTGTGAAACCTACTGACAGTAGCAACTAAAATTTAAAAGAAGAGGGGAAAATAAGTGAATGGAAAGTGTCAGCAACACAACTGGAAAAAGATAGAGAAAAGTGCGTAATTTTTACGAATATTTCAGATAAGAATAGATGTTGATTGTAAGAAGAAGGCAGTAAGATGTAATTAAAAAGAATCATAAGAGGAATAAGATAATGTAGAATAAATATGAAAAATTGATGTGAGCGGAAAAGGCAAAGTATACAAATTTCTACCTCGGATAGTACGGAACATCGGTCAAACGAGATTTGGATAATCGAGAATCTACTGCGCTAATTTCTTCTATTTATACTGTGAAATCGCGCTCATTTAAAAGAATAATCATCGGTATTAGAAAAATGAATTGCATCCAGGAAAGGTTTACATAGGCACCGATCGATATAGATTCCGGCGTCTTTTTTCGAACGCATGTCGACATCGCCGTCTGGAGAATCCCGACGGCGCCGAACTATATTTCGCGGAAACGCAACCCCAATTTACCCACCGACGCCCCCGAAAAAGGCCAGAATAAAAAATGACACCACCTTTCCCCTGAGCAGCTTTAAATACGGAAGAGCAGCGCGTAAACCAACGACGCAGGAGGAAGGCGGAGTTTAAAAATTCGACGCACGAGCTTACTCTCACTTTGACCTCTAAAAAAAGAGGGACCGCGGATAGCGGATGTACGCTCCGAAAAGCCCTCGTGAAGTTATCCGCTCATCCTCCCCACTTGTGGGGGCCCGCATGCAAATCCCCTGGCAACCGATAGCAGTTTCCCTATAGCTCCAGGCCAACTCCCTGTCAATCACACTTGCACATCTGAGTGAGGCCCCTTTTGGAGATCTCATGCAGTAATACCTCGAGTAACGGAGGTAGCTCGTTCCGGAATCACCCTCGTTAGCAGGGAGTTATTTCCCACGCGCTAAGAGAATTACTCTTTCTGTGTTCATTAACATATCGTATGAAGGTTTTCAAATGTGGCGGAAGTCGATCTTGAGTGAACCTGCTTTACTGGTGAATTCGCTGTAATTCAATGGGAACCAATAAGAGACCCCAATAGGAATAATCGCGTTTTCGCAGATTTTTAGAAGCCAATAAAGATGCGTAACCAATAGAAAAACCATAAGGAACATACCAATAAAATCTTCAGCAGGGACAAGTTTTCAAATCCCGAATTATACGTAAAAAATGCCAAACACTATGCTTTTTCCACTATCAAGCATATGATTTTGTTGCGGCTATTTCTGTTAGCAGAGTATGGAATACAGTGAAAAAAATCCCCGAAGATAGTAGTACAATTCGCATGTATGGTCAGGAGTTTGTTTAGATGTTTTCAATGCATTTTTGTTTCCTTCAGTATTGAATGGATGGAATTGACCGTTTCTGCTCGTACATTTCTGATGACAAGATTTATTTCCCGAATCAAGAACAGACGGTATCGAGATAGAGAAACAAGAGACAAATATACAAAAAATGTCCACGACCGTAGATAACAACCTACGGACACTTCTACCCCTCCTTGTAGTAACTTCTATATTACTGGTATGAATATGCTTACGGTATATTTATTTGATTGGTATCAGTCGCCGAAAACGTTGGATTTACGAATAAAGTGTGAAGGAGGACGATTGCTTTCAGTTCATCTCATCGAAATCTACATTCGCATAATATTTGAAAATTAATTTTTTGAATTTTTGGCGTCTTAAATTATAGAAAGACTTGGTTCTTTCCCGGCGGAGAATGCGCAGAAATTCATCTCGGGATTTCAGTCTGTTATCTGTGCGATTTCAACCGACATTTTGGCTGCAAACTCCGGTGGGAATCGCACAGATAACAGACTGAAATCCCGAGATGAATTTCTGCGCCTTAAATTATATTTCTGGCAATAAAATCATGGCATTTTCAATTCTCACTAAAAAAATCTGTCGCCTTATGGCAGTAATGGTTATTCTATTTCGTTTTTTTTTATATATTGATGCGTAATCACTTTCAGTAAGAGCCTTGTGTTTTCGTCATATTATTTCTAAGATTTGTTGCGATAATTTCCCAAAATGAATCAGATATCCGTAGCTTGGATTAAAATATTTGAAGTGCTGCTCACAAATATTTTTACAATTCATTGGACCAAAAGAAGTCATTGCTATGTAGCTCATCGTTTTGCTCAACCCTTCTTCTTATACTGCACTTTAATATTTTTCAAGATACTATGCGGATACATTACCATTCTCATCTGATGTTCCGCAGAAACTTTTCGGAGATTGTCTTATTTAAAAGAGTTTTCCAACTCAATACACCATAAGATATGCTTTTGGTAAACTATTAAACTGTCCAAAAAAGTGAAAGATTTATTAAAAAAACATCGATTTTCATTCGAACCTCATTGACAACTTTATCGCTGCTCTGAAGTAATATTCTTCGTTCATGAGGAGCGCGATAATATTTAAAGATTAATTTTCAAGTTGAAGTCATAACTTCGCTCCAAAGGTACTTGGTTCAAGTTTACTTACATAAAAAGATATATTTGTAGCGTCTCCACTTTCTCAGATTCGCTTTCTTTATTTCTTTCCTAATTCATCCTCAGTTTTCAAATAAACGATTGAGTAAAATCACCATGGTGACTTTAATGAACGAAAACTTTCTCTACGTTTCTATCAACTGCTAGAAATGGAGAAAGAAATTTCTCACATTTCCGTACTAAAGTACACGGGTTAATACCGTAGAGTTACGTACCGCGAACGCAATTTATACGTTCGCGGAAAGCAACTTGGACATCATGAGATTTATGGCTAGATTTCAGTTCCGTATATCACAGAGTAATACCCTGTTTAGCAAAGGTATCACTCCAAAATAAACTTCCGTAAGGTAAAGTTTTATTTATAGTGGAATGCGAGTGGAATATCATAAAAACAAAAGGGGCATTTCTACTTTTGAAGAGTTAAATCGGGGCTAAATAATACGTTTTTTTGAAACTTTGTTTTAGCTATTGCTAAGAGTTTTTTAGACACAATTAGCAATTGTACAGCATCAAATGTTATTTAATTACAGTATTTCAATCACTTTCTTTTTCTATTCCTGAATATAGCGATTCTCGCTGTATAGTAGTTTTCATCCTAAGCACGGCAAGAGGGAATATTGACTAAGGCCATACCTCTAAACCGGGACAGTACCGGTCACGGGACGGGACGTTTTGTAAGCCTAGTGGGCTCCCGGATAGCCAAGTGGGTAACGCGTTCGACTTCGGTGAAAGAGTTTGATTCCCGGTGAGGGCCACGGTGCTGTAGAGCAGTTTTAGCAATACTACCGTAAGCCTCACTGAGCCCTTTTGCTACACTGCAACATCTTTTAAAGATATCATCAAAATTTTCGGGATATCTAACATCTTTTAAAGATATCATCAAAATTTTCGGGATATCTAACATCTTTTAAAGATATCATCAAAATTTTCGGGATATCTGACCAATTAGTAATTGGTGGTTTTCGGTATTAGTTTGAGATACCGTTTGTATGCACTTATGAACATTTCCATCAACATCCTCCCGATCAAATTACATAGTTTGTAGAAATCTTTTTCGTGTTTCGTATTTAAGGATCTATAATCCATTCTAGATGTTTTCTAATTGAAATTAATTCAAAAAAACCTCCATCTTTTTAAATTCGTTCTCATCTTCCATATTTCATCTAAATAAGTCACAGAATATATGAGAGAGGATATGAGCTGTTGATAAGGGGAAGTGTGCTTAGGAGTAATATTTCCTCGTCTTTCTGGCGTAACTTTAGAAGCCGTTTATCTAAACAAAAGAATTGGTCAACATCCGCTTTTATTTCCTGAGAATAATGAAACATTTTAATCGGTAATAGAAAAAAACCATATCCTATTCTAAACCAGAATTTCACATTTCTAATCACGGTCTAATTAGCTTTTCAGATGATAGCATACGTACGGTTCAATAACTTTCTAAACAATTTCCTTGAGAATCATCGTACTTCGTAATTTTCAAACTTTTTCGTTGTAAAATATAATATATTGGAAGATATTGCTCTTCTTCTGAAGAAATAAATTAGTACCACATTTTTACTGTAAAGAAAATCAATTGACAAAATTCAATTTTTACTCTCTCTTAATTTATTACTATAGCATTCAGTTATAAAAAGTAATCTCATTTAATTGTATCTGCTTTTAGCAAATAATCGCGATCGACATTGTATTTGATAGCCATATTCCGGACAAAATTTCAAAGTTCTTTATAAAGATTGAATGTTTAATTATTTACCAAAGCACATTTAAAGTAATGAAAATCTTTGTGAATATTAAGACTTAATCATTGCATATATTATAAAAATTAAATTGATAATTA
>KZ309053.1:685628-697818 GCA_000376725.2 Ladona fulva
TTTCTATACAGTTTTTTCCAATAATTCTTAATTTCTTCATTTTAACTTTCAGATAACTATATCGAAGGTAACGAAAACCATTATATATTTTAAGCAATATCATTTCACCTAGATTTCGATATCTAAAGTTTAATGCGTTTTGATTCAATGAAATCAATGAAAAAAATTATAAGTAGCTTTGATTTAAGGTAGCTAATTATACTTACATTTATTTACATCCCGGTTGGTTAGAAGCATTCCAAATATTGCCCAGAGCCAAAGCGACATTCCTTATTTATACAGTTCTTGATTTTAACTTTAGAACATCTAAGCCACTGCAAATCATCATTTATTTAAGAAAAGTTAACTTCAATCTTAGACAGTTAAAGTATATAATTTTTGACCAACACTGTGAAGTACTTTTGATTTGATATCGTCACATTTACTTACGCTCTCACGATTCAACTAATAATTCTTCAATGTTGAAATATTGATATGAGGAATGTCGTGTTATTCCACATATTATTCTAAAGTATTTTCCAAATAAATTCGGAAGAATGTTTCAACTCAATGAGAATAACTGGACCTCATTTTAATCGCATAAAAGTATTACTTTTATATTCTCAACGCAAGAGGAAAACGCAAGTTCACAGGAAATTATATGTAAATATTTACGTTGCTATAAATAACGTTTGGTTGCTACAGACGCTTAAAGATATTGAATAGAAAACAACGTCATTCCCTCACCCCTTCTTTCTAAAGCTTGTTTATTCATCCGAGACAACAATGACGGTTGCCGTAGCGAGTGCAGAAGAAGAAGGAAATTTACTCCTCTCCACTCTCTGCACTCTTTCTCCACTTAAAGCGATCTTAATTCGAATTTAAGAATACTTAAGTTCAAAACGACTTTCTCAAGAAAGTCAATGATTGATGGTTTTAAATCATTAAATAATCCTCCGGAATGGATTCGAAATTGAAAGAACATTCAAAAGGGAGTAAACATTGTAAAAATGTAATTATAACAATGTAAATGTATTGGGTGTACGTAAGGTTTAAATTATGTCTATTTATTCTATTATTTTCTTTGTATCCAAGTTTTACCTATGCTTCTGCTTCACTAAATTGTAACTTTGTAGTTTTTAGAGAATTTCTTGTAGAAAACGTCTAAATAAATATCATTACGTACTTACTTAGTGACAAAGTTTTGTTTTTTAATATGTGAGTAACTTTTATTGTAGTACTTTTGTCTTTCTTATGCCATTTACGATCCATATTCGGTGATCTCATGTTTGTGGCTTTTTAATAATTTTTTGAATTGTAACATTATCAATATTGTATCCTAACTTTCTGTTGTATATATTTAACTTCTATGTTTTTATTGCTTCTATTTAATTATTCATTGCTCAGTGTCTTCTGGCATGGACACATTGCCATTCCCTTTTCCTTTTTATTGTTGATTTTCTCTTTACAGTATTCTATTTGCTTTGGAGTTTTCATTTAAAATTTAGCTATCACTATCTGCAGGTTTTTCACAACTGGGCATTTTTTCCTGAGTTGTTGGCTTAGGTTTTTTTTAAAATCCACTCTGTAGTTTCTTCCTTTTCTATTTTTATTGTTATTTTTTTCTCTATCTTTATCCACTTTTAAAATGACAAAGGGTTTAGATGTAAGAGGAGACTTTTTAGTCTCAATCTCGCTCTGAATAAAGACGTACTCATTTCTGTTCGTCTATCTCAGTCACGTGAAATGAGAAGCGGACTATGATCACGGAACGAAGTCGTCAGTCATTAACTTAAATCTGGTAATGAATCACCAGCGATAAATTCCGTGTCTCTTACTCGCATTTGAAGCACGTGATCTCAGAGACCATAAGATGCGCCCTCGACATCATCTGAAAGACGTCGGACGCGCTCCGCGAATTCTAAAATTCCGATTCGGCATTTTTCACTCCGACGGAGATGCGGACAAATTGAAATTTTCCTCTTTCTCCTGGAATTGTCCGCCTCATGGAGACGCGTGCGATGCAACACACGGGCACGCGGGAGTACACGGACCGGATGAAGTTCTCATTGAAACTCTCCGAGTGGAAAAAGGACGAATAAAAGCCTTCTTTTCCCTCTCTTTCTCGCCTGCGACATCAATCGATCCGTGAAATTGAAACTTAAGCCCTCCTCTGCTTTATTTTCGTTCTAGTCCTGGAAATGGGAACGGAGAGAGGCGTTGTCTTGCGTTATTCGCTCCGAATTGTGATTTCCGCGTGAGCATCGCCCGTGGAAATGGGTTTATTCTATTCCAGTTCTACCGTTCTGGCGGCGCCATCAGTATATACTTCATTTTTAATTTTAATGCGATTTTTTCACATATTCTCCTCATAAATATAAATCGAGGGACAATATAATCAGTACATTTACCGCAGGAAAATGGAATGCGAATATCATTGCGTTTTCTTGTTCAGCAGGTCATCAATGTCTACATCTCTTTGCGTCTTTCTCTTCAAGTCTCTGTAAATACAACCTCTTTTCAGATCTTATCATTTACTGTAGTAGCGAAGGAAATAACAAAAATCATTATTAAATAGCATTATTTTACTATGAAAAAAATATAATCACAAATTTGCGCCATTGATAAAAGTAATATCTCTCCGGTCTAAAGTCTAGTCTAAAGTCTAGTCTGTCGTAGAGTAGGAAAAGTACGTGAGCGATGTCACTTTTTGTTAGTTAGGCCTCACCATGAGTGAATTAGTGAACGCATTAGTGAACGGGTGGAAAAGTGTTGTATTCGAAAATTAGAAAAGGTGAGGCGAAAGGCGATGTATTCCGTAAAGGAATTCGTACGAGAAATCAGTGAGCGATACTGAAATTCAGGACGCGGAATAGATAGCAGATCGATTGTTTGAAGGCAAAGAATTGATTTGCTAAATAAGTTCAGAGAAAGTACGTTCTTAGAACATTATATTTACTACCTGTTACGTGAGCAGTTTTGATACTGTGACAAATATCAGGGAAATAAATACTAGAAATAGTCGTTTCAAGAATTCATTTTTTCCGCGAACGATTCGCGAAAGTAATCGATTAGAGTAGTAGAGCCCCACGACTAATTAAACTACAAGACCAAAACGGGTTTATTTCGAGTAAAAAATGTCCAATTCTTGAAGTGCTAATTCTCGGAAAACTTGGAACATATGGAGCCGATTTTCAGTTAAAATATAGGAAATTTAATTTACTTTAAAATGCAATTGATCCATTTTTTCTGCAGGACGAATAATTTAGATGTTCGGCGAAAACAGAAAATTGTGCGAAAAATTCGCTGTTTTTTCAATTTCGCAGCTCGGACAGGTGTTTCGAAGCTGCAAAATCGGTTAAATATCGACATAGATCCAAACAACATATTAAAAAATTAGAACTATATGACCTTTTGCAAGGTCGAGCCCTTTTTTGCGTACAAATTGACTGTATCCTATCCTCCGCTCCGTCGATAATAATTGAGCACTTGTAAAGAGCTCTCATAAGCAACACGAACTGTTTCGAGATGAAGTACTCTCCTATAATACCCAAACTAATGGAGAGGAAGACAATTTTCACGAAAACGAAAATTTAACGCGAAAACTTCGCGTTAAATTGAATGGCATTACCAGCTTGACAAATGTTTACAAGATTATTATTTTAATTATTTTGTCGAAACGTTCTTCATTAAAATTTTAACATCAAATACTTAGAAGAGGTAACGTTATATTTTCACATGGAAAAATCTTTTGAGATACGTTTTGAGTCTACAAAGACACAAAAGTTCCTCGTTTAAACAGTTATTTTCTTCTAGTTATAAAAGAACTTACATCTTCAGATAATTTCTGACGTCTTAAGTACTTCGAGCAGCAGAGCTTTTTTTGACTTGACCTGTTTATGAGATTATGGATTTCTTGCCTTGGAATTGGAAAATCCTTGCGGTAAATATTTTCCTGCAGACGAATTTTTGACGAATACAGAATGATAATATCTGATTAAGCGGGAGTTAATGCCAGGAATAAATTTCATTCCCAACGGTAAAGTGACGTGCGATTTCCATTTACGCAATTATGTTTTAAAAGGATTTCCTTGGCATCGCTCTTCCGGTTCAGCTAAGACTTCACTATCTAAGGAGTAAAGCATATAGGACGGCGAAAGTTTTCCAATTTAGGTTCCCCAGGTTCTTTTCTCTGAGTACAATAGTGCGTATCACTGGAAGTCGCCATGGGCCGCCATTAACACCAACTGCATTTTCTTACGTCAAATGAGACAAAAGGTTTTCATCATCCTCGTATGTACATGATTCCGTAACTTCATGACCGTAATTGAGTTAAAATAAATTAAATTCCGGTACTTTACGATATATCAGAATTATAATTTTGAATTATCGATGGATTTTTATAAGATAAATAGAGCTTTTCTTCTATTGTCTAACCATCTAATTTCTATACTATTAGGGGTAGGGTGATAGGGAAAAAGCTGACAAAGATCCAAATTTCTCATTTATCTAAATACTTCCCTTTTCAAACATTCGCCTTCATTCTTTTCGGAATACTTCCCATAGAAGAGCAGCTTAATTCGTAAAACCTTATCAAAGTCGCAGACCAACCCTAACCACTGCTCCAATGCACTTGCTGCTTTGTCGCCTCTACTTCGTTCCTTTTTTCAATGCATCTGCTTAAGTATTTTAACTTTTCACTTACCTTTCGATTCCACAATGTTTCATCCCTGTTATGGAAGTAAACCCTCAAACGATATCATTACAATGGAGAGATTCTTTTTGAGACCGGAAAGATATTACTTTTACCAATGGCGCAAATTTGTAAATGTTTTCATAGTTAAATAAAATTATATAATTATGATTTTTGTTGTCTATTTGATGTTGTTCAATTTACCAGTAATCAATTTTTCCAAGAAAATGAGCTAACCAATCAGTAGCTGATTAAAATAAAATATAATAAATGATACTCTAGATTTTTATCTTCCACATCTGATAATATTACTCAAATTTTTCATAAAAGGATCCTCTCATTCTAACGAGTCAATATTACGTTCTTCATTTTCATAGTCATTAATAAATGTAATGGAATATTATTTATCTAGTAGACATATCGTTTTAACCATGCTGTAAATGTATTGATGGTGCAGATGTCTTTCTTCACATCAGTTGAGTGCCATTAACTATTTGTTAATATTTTTTATCCAATTACAATATTAACCTTTATTCTTTGTTTATATATACCGATGGGGAAATATTCGAATTCCACTCGTGATCTAATCGCTTTCATTTTCACGTCAATGTAATTGATCACGGAAAAAAATTTGAAAAAAAAATTGATAAATGACTTTGTTATGAGATTCTTCAAAATTCCACGTAATCCGGAAATGGTTCTTTAATTTTTTCTAAACATCATGCCAATTTAAATGTCAATAAGGGATAATGGGCAAATAAATGGAAACTCGTACGATCTACAAAAATGTAACGAAAATAATTATATTTCGTCAAATTTTGGAAAACTATCCGCAAGTTATAAATTGAGGGTGTCACTTCAAACTTTATTTATATCTCACACACTTCTCAATAGAAGCAAGTATAGAGATACACTTTATAGATAGATAATGGCTACTTAATAAACCATGGCGCTCGAATAGGAGGTTTTATCGGAATTTCGAAGTAGTTTTCTAACTTTCGATTTTGAATTCTAAATATTATGACATTAAACTGCGTCTTATAGCCTTTCGATAGATAAAGAAAAGATTAACCTTAATATTAATATCATTCTTTAACCTTAATATTAACTTGAGATATGTCCAAAAGGAATTTAATTCAGCCATTTTTATTTGACACATTTTGGGTGCTAAACATCCCCCAAAAGTCCAAATGGGTTTTGTAAAATCTAGGTTATGAGAAGTAAATTGTAATAGTTTAAATATTTACAGTTACACATGCCACTGATGACGCGCAGGGAATATATGTAAAAGTAAACCTCATTACATCTTCATTACATTCAGGGCAGGAGTTTGGCTGCCTGAAGAATGAAGACATTTTTGTGATCTCTCCGTGGATCTGAATCTCCCCCTCAAAGAGAAATCCTGGCTATGTCCCTGATTTTACTATATATTGATATTTTAGTGGGTTTTAAATACCCAAGTCCCAGTAACCAATAACAAGTTCCGGTGGTGTGTGAGTTGGTCTTTTGAGTCGATTGCAGTAGAGACGTCTATACTAATGCATACGGCCTGCAAAGAGTTTGATAGAATACGAAATTCATCACATAGTTTCGCCATTCAAAGCATAATTCGTTACTAACAGTAACTATTTATTTACTAATTTGTAATTACGTAACAATTTGGTCATCTGGCCAGGTGACAACGCTGGAAGGGAGTATAACATTAAAATTAATATTGACAGTAATTGCCTGGCATTCGCCCATAGACGGCCCTCCAAAAGCCTCCCGAAGGCAGTACCTTACATATACGTACTGTTTAAAGTAACATAGTACGATAAATCTTTGGTTAACGGTAAAGCATCCAAAAACTATGAAGTGGTACAACATACATGGTAGATTACTCATATAGACGCATGCAAATTAGGTGTTGAATAAAAAAGAAAAACGAAAACTAAAAAATAAAATAAAAAATAATGCACGAGAGGAGACATTAGTCGTGAGGTTACATAATAGAAATTACTTAAATCTAAATTTAATCTTATTTTTAAACACTTAATTTTTTGTAATGAGAATTCCTCCAGGTAAAGCGTTCCATTCCCTAATGATCCAATTAACGAATGAATAATTCTCTACATCAGTTTTATACTCGCGCTCCTTGATTTTTAAACTATGATTGCCGTATCCAACATAACTAGGATTTACAAGAAACACATCGAGAAGCGGTTGCTTTCTAGTTGCTGGTTCACATGAAGGAGTTGAGCGATGCCGATCTACTAAAGGAGGACTTCGAGATAATTCGAAGGGATTTAACGTCAGTCAGAATGACTCGGCCGTCAAAACCCTGAGTCGTCGGTGACGTGAATCGTTGGGGAAAACCATAAGGGGTTAATCAGCATGCGGAGGACGTTCTCCTGGTGGGCGTGACGAAAATGCCCTCACGCCATCCATCGTCCCTTCCGCCATTGCAACCCGTTACTGGAGCAGTGGGCCTTAAACAATGAAGCTCCCCTCAAAACTGTTACGAGACCATTTCCGGGGATAAAAATAATTAGCGAGTTCCACCACTCTCGCACCGCAATGGCAAAACGCTGGGAGATTCGAATGGTATCCGACTTGGGCGAGTACTCGCGAAATTTCGCTCAGTAAATTTTCTACCGGAATTATATCTCCGTTACTTATGTGAGAGAAATACTGGAATTCATCAGAGAGCTGAGAGTAACAGAGTGGACTTAGACAAAGTGGATGGAAATCTCTGTAGCGGACTACGAAGACTTCAATGGCTAGTCAATGGCAGCCGGTCTTCGTATAGCCCAGCCGAGAAAATCACTCAATAATAGAGAGAGAAACTGCACTCAAAGATGGGCATGATTTTTTACCGCTTAAGAGTTGCGATGGTGATTCCATAAGCACAAATGACCCACACTTCTGAAAATGGAATCGATATATTTTAAAGCGTTATATGCGAAGTAAAATGCAAATTTATCGGCGAAAAGTTCGAAAAACTAGTTTAATAATGTATTGTTTACTTCCTTAAATATGAATTGTATCTAATGCATTGTTTACTTCCTTAAATAAAAGATATAAATATTTATACAGCAGTTTTTAATGCTCTAAAAATCCTTGTTGAAAACCAGGTTTTACATGAATGCGCACCAGGGGCATATCTATGAACTGTCCAAGGAGGAGTAATTAGATTCGACGAATTAGAATTCATCATATCCTCATCCCAAAGAGGCAAGAAACTTAATTCTCTCTAACCAACGGTCAAAATGACTATAATTCACTCTAGAATGTCTTTGTTTATCATCCTCTATTTAATATGCGAAGTTGTCAGTTTTTTCACTCAAGTTGGATGTTTGCCAGATCCGGTGGTTAGCAAATAAAATGAGGAATCTTCCGACTAATAAATGAAAGTAAACTCATAAAATAAACGGTTTGCATACTTTGGTGAAATCATCGCTGACGATTCCCATTTAAAGGCGCACCTCAAGTCACGAACCGATTCCGCGTGACTTATCGCGAGAGAATTACGAGAAATAAATAAGTCGTTCGTGAATTGTTTATATTTATGGGCGCACATTTCGTAACCGCCCACAATGTTTCTTCCAACGGCGAAAACACAAAGAATCCGCATTCCGATCCCAATAACAGCGCCGCGGGGTAAACAAACATTTAACTCGAAAGCCCTCGCATTTCGCAAAAAAAACTTTCTTTCGACTCCATCTCGGAACGCACCTCCGGAATTTATTCACGACTACGCCGCCGTGATACACTCTCGGCTTGCCGGTCGATTATTTAACGAGCTTTGATGATGGGTCGGCATTTTCCAAAGGAATCAAGGACGCCGGCATTCTCTCTCTCATTCCCCGCTGTCCTCTAGGTCACCATTGTCTCCAGCACAACTGGCGGACCCACTTGGCAAAAGCAAAGGAAGACAGAGTGCGCGAGTAATATTCCTTTTTTTTACCTCCCTCTACGAGGCCCGACATCGTACACAGGATGCTACTCATTCGCGCGCATCCTCGTTGGGCCGAAAGTCGTTTTTTTATTTACTCCCCACTACTTTGGTTGTGGCTTTGAGTGATTTGGCGGGTTCAGGAGGGTCTCTGCGACGGATTGAATCGTTCAAGGAGTCGGACACTCTGATTTTTCAAAGCTGCGCTCTTTTGTGAACTCCTAAAAGGCGAAAAAAACACTTTCCACACTAAAAGGAAAAGAAACACGGCTCTGATAAGACATTAGAGTTTGAAAAAAGCTCCAAAAAGCCGTTGTTAGCAAGCAAACTAACCGTTAGGAAATTGCTACCACCGGCGGTTAGGGTTTTTCGCTACGGCATTTTGAAACTTTTCTCAAGTTCTAATGAAACCCTTTCCTAGTTTGCGTTTTGGAAACGGAGAAAACGAGTCGCAGTTGAGATTAATGGGCCCCTGGGGCTAATGTTAACTCGTTCGCGTAATCCATGTTTTAAGCAATGCGAACATGATGAGGTTATCGTATGAACAAAATCTCCAAACTTTTATAAACCAGCTTTTAATCACCTTGAAGGAAGGCGACCTTGGAGAAAGTGTAAAAAGAAATAAGTACTCACTTTCTCACCCTCTTCGACTACTAATTTAACTTACTTATGAAAGGTATTTTCGAATATTTAGAATTTTCATTTGATATTAAAAAATGCCATTTAAAAAGTAGGAACGACTTTAATTTAACTAAGCGACACTTTTATGATACGGGCTTTTGAAATTGCCGGAGATTCGTAGCATATTAACATAAGAAGAAAAAGAAAAGTCTATGGCATAGTCAAAAAAAGTTTACTTAGAAAGTTGTGAATGTTGACGAACTATTCCTATGGTTCCGCTCCTTTAGTTTCTTAATAGCCCACGTTCCACTCTTAATGGTTTCTTTCGAAATGAAAAGGACCTCAAGCTACCAAGAGATGTGTGTGCTTCGAGTGTTGTAAATATATCTTTTGGAATTCTGCGTGGGAGGTGATTCCAAGTTGATTGAAATGCAAAATAACCCGGCCTTTATCACTTATAATTAAGAACATCAAACTTTTATAATAATTTTATTTGCTAATCCTTCGATTTATGTCGGCCCTGCTCGGAGGAAACTTAAACCCCAAGTTTTTGCTCGGAAAGTTGAATCATAAGCATTGCATTGAAGGACATTTATTGAGAAACAATATAACAACTACGTGATACTCTCCCTTCAAGATTTCCTTAAGATTTCCTCCAGAAGTGGTATTAGTGAAGAAGATAACTCCTAATTGAATGATAAGTGATATAATTAATTCATTTTTTCAAGTGATATTTTGCATTAGCATTATTAGAATTTACTTCTACATCTAATGTTGACAGTTACTATAGTATATTCGTTTTATATTCGTTATATATTCAACGGTATTTACACAATTTCTATGTATTTGATAGCGGAAAACAATTTCACTTTTATGAGAAGCTACATTATTAATTTCATGATATATGATCATCTCGATTTTTAATCATAATCTTATAGATGTTGGTGTAGATGTTAGAACATAAGTGTTTCATTTTCTAGAGGCGTTTATGGAAATAATTGAGATAAAAGACCTTTTTAATTTCATTTGGTCCTTTAAAGGTGTTCTGAATATATCCGGTAAAAGAAGTTCCTCATTGTCTAGATGTAATCACGTGCCAGGTAGCGGCTGTTTTACAGGAAAAGTTCAACTTTTACAAACCAAAATATTTACTGTAGCTGTCATGTCTCCTTTACTCCAGAAACATAATGAAGAAGTACCAGCGGAATCACTTGGTATCAACGACAAATTCGACCACAGAAATTGTTTTCACTTCCTTTCTAATCTTACATGAAAGATACATTAAAGTGACGAATTTATTCATGAAACCAATCTTAAGAATTTATTATCCTCATTTTTTGAATGCCAACGGAATTGGACATTGTATTTCACACAGGGTATCGAACCTAAACCGTTATGGAAATACATTCAGTAAATAGTACCTTTTCCTTAATTTTTCTTAATGTGTGTGTGACTCCGCTTCTTGTTTGTATTTAAAGCTTGTTTTAAGAGTGTTTTTTCGCCAGATGGTAACGATAATTTGTTGAAACCGGTCGTGTGTTTTTTGTTAAATCAAAAAAACTTGTGGAAAAAGTAATATTTTCTGAGCGTCTTTCAAGTATGGATTTCCTCAGTACTTCGCCTGATTCTGTTTACGAGATTGTTCTATTTGAGTGAAAACCGAACACAAACCGGGAAAATTGAAATCCTTCAACCCAAACCAAAACCGAAAAATAAATCCGTTCCGGTTTTCGTTTCCCAAAACTGAAAATTTTACTTTGAGTTTATTCGAGGAAGGTTTACTTAATATGAGTAACCACGACTATTGCTAATTATTATTACATTATTGCACTGTTATTATATACACATTGCACTGTTACTGCACCATTATTAATTTTGATTCTAAACTTTAGTGTAATGTGGTGTATATGGTAAAAGCTATAAGTAATACAGAAAGCTTTCAGAAGGACATGCTATAGCAATATTAATTTTTATTTGCTCTGGGAAAATTCCATAGAGCAGAGTAAAAAATACAAAAATTGCTCAGCAGCAGAAATAACACCAATGTAAAATACCGAACAAGAAAAAGATTATGATACATATAAAATTAGTACAAATCCATTTGGGTGCATAAAAACTCGAAATATCACAGTTTCGTGAACACAATGAAGCATGAACAAACAGTGGATTTTAATACTATCACAGGAAAAGCGCAGGCAAAAAAAACGAGATATAAATTTTCTTCACAGAACACTTGTTTTAAACATTTGCAGTTGAGAGATATTTGAACAACATTTCTTTGAATAATCGCACCGAGCTACAATACTTAATAGAGTCCGGTAAGGAGCAACAGGTGTGAAAAATAGCGACATGACTAGGACTTGAACCCAGGTCTCCCACTTTCCGGGCACGGAAAGCTTTCCGCGACGAGACGCGGCATGGTAGTTCAGTGGTTAGAATACCTGCCCGGAAAAGTGGGAGACCTGGGGGGATATTCTATAACTCTATACCGAAACGAAAGTCGGCCATTCCTCGGTAACTTCTCGGTGTGACGTCAAAAATGAGCGGAGAAGATATAGAATAGAATGGAATAGATTTAATAAACGGGCATAAAAATGCCCTCTTTCTATAGGATACATAAGATATACATTGAATACATAAAAAAATACATTTTTAAAGGATATATAAAGAAATAGAATATAAAACATCACAATATTGATAAAAATAAAACATCACAACATATCTATACATCATAAAATAAAAAATATATAGTATACATAGGAATACATACATTTTTGAGGATACATAAAAGAATAGAGCATAAAGAATCACAATATTTATAAAAAAACATCATAACATATCTATAAATCATAAAAATATTTTAATTAATACAAAAACTTGGAAATAAACTACAATTACTGCACATGAACTCACAAAGTCAAGGAATTAAATAGGAGTAAGGAATACTAATATATCATTGCAAT
>KZ309053.1:699493-710530 GCA_000376725.2 Ladona fulva
CATACTTCTTTGTCATAATAATTGTGCATAAATATTCTCAAAATAACTTCCGTGACATGATAAACTTCTTATAGAGGTGGTACCGTTCGTGTTTTTCGCAATATTGAAATAGTGCACTTTTGCCATCAAATATATAAGAGCATACCTACACGCTGACAAATACAATTGCAATCATTTTCCCATAATACCTTCTTTACCACTATTTCCAATAGGCAACAACAAATATGCCGCTAACCTAAGATACCACGTTACTATATAATCTCAATGTTTTCTGCTAGTGGTGAAAGGCGAGTTCCAATCCTCACATGTTTCTTCGCTCACCGTTGGTAGAGATGAAGCACGTGACCTATAACTTCGGATTTCTTCGGAAATTTTCTCCTTCCACCAGCTGGGCAGCGCTCCTACCGAAATCGCCATCGAGAAGCGTACTGAATACCGTGATAAGACTCTTTCGGCAAATTCTCTCGGTACGCCCTCGTTTCGGTAAAGAAAACGTCATCAATTTCGGGCCGATATTGAAAAGTTCTAGAATGCCCTCCCTGGATTCGAGTCCCAGTCATGTCGCTATTTTTCACACTTCTTATTCCTTAGGATTTAGCGGCACAACTTCAATGTGCAAAATTTAACCTCTTTACCTCAATCCTTCCGGTAAAGAGTTCCAGCATTTAGAACCAGCGATCTGGAAAGAATTTAAGAATATATGGTCGGAGCCATTCATACCGGTTCGACGTCGGCGGAAGGAGTGAAACCGGAACTGAACCGATGTTTCGTTGAACCGGAAAGATTTTACGGTTCGATGCCCTGATTTCAGCTGAAAGAAAAACCGATTCAAGGAAATGCTAGGGATAGGGAAAAATCCTCCACCATGTTTGTGTCTCCACCTTGGGAGAAAAGAAAAGACGAAATAAGGGGAAACGATATTACTCAGGTGATCCGCAGAACGAGTATTTTTAGAATGACACATTTGGACTATTACCTTGACCGTGGAACTGTTGATTCATGAGATGCTCGTCTCAAATGCTCTTCAGCCGGTGACTCAGCTGTTGGCGGTTTCCGCAAGTAAACGAAATGTGGGATCGGTGAGTCGTAACCGATGACGGCTGTTCCGTGCCTCCCTTCCCTCGTGGACTGATTGGTAAACCACCAAATTACTCTCATAGAATTGGTAAAAGAAAGGTCAACTGTGAAATTGATGTGCGAATGCATGAAACGATGGACTTCGTAATATCTTTTAGAGTTCATAAAATTGACATTCTGTCAAAACCTTTTCAAAAACATATACATTAAATATATTTTAAATTGGGCTTCGTATAGCCTATGGTGGAAGCGGTCCGGGGTTCGATTCCCGGTTGGAGCCTATACGTGCGAAATGACCATATTTATTGAGGCGCTTTTAAGAAATACTATAATTTTTCAAAGTATTCTGATGGAATTTACAATGCTCCTTTCTCACTCCTTCAGGTCATTCCGTCACCGAAGATTTATAATTATGCAAACTTATTGTTAATTCTTGCCAGTATTCATCGTAAATAGTTCTATATAAATCGACGAAAGTTTTAATTATGACGCCACGACATTTGCAAAAGTTCCTCTGTTTGTATGACCCTGAGATTGGAGGAAATACCTGAACCCGTATTTTTATGAAAGCTTGTCTGCCTGGAGCTGTTCTGAATACTGCTTCAAATGTCATTTCACGATTTTATACTTAATAAAAATTTTACAAAAATGTCGTATGAGTTAGTTGTCATTAATATGATTGTACGATAATTTCCCAAATCATATTATTAAAATATTTTTACACTCTTAGTTCAAAATGTCCAAAAATGAAAATGAACGTGGAGGAGCGAGGGCAGGTCCGAGATGGTCAACTACTGCCAATGTGTTTAATCATTGTTTTTTTATTGGCTACTTTTCTAGACGAATGGTTTGCTATTTTTTATGCATGAATACTTAAGGAACCTGTTGAACTTCTTTACCTTGATTTCTTTTTGTACTTTGACCTTATGTCTCTCAATTAATTGGCATTTCGTGAAATAAAAAAGGTCTTCTTGAAACGGGAAGGTTTTAGATTTAGATTTTTTTTAAATGTAGATTCATACCCCGAAAGCCACCAGTGGCGCATGGCAGGGGGTGTATCAACACCAAATACCTAACCTAATCCATCGTGTACGCATCTCTAATGCTCTGCGGAAAGAACTACCAGAATATAACCATCAGTTTTAGCGATTACTTCCTTGTAACGCTTCGTCGATACCTGTCTGAGATCGCGCTGGTTTTTTACCGAAATAACCTTGTCTTCCACTTCATCTAAAACTTCTGGGGTCTGATTTTGTAACTTGCTCGATTTGATCGAGATCGACGCCTCAGAGTTATCGATGGGAGCCCTAGTAGTCGATCGAGATCCGTTTTTTGCCAATTTTTTGATTTTGGAGAACTTAACGATGCGGATCGACGAGAGCAGCGGCCATAGATATCGATGATTACTTGGTCGAGAGCGATGTTGCGAAATTTCCCGCCTTCACGCATGCGCATTTCCATTTCGGCAAGTAAGTACGGCGGGTATTCTCAGTTCTTTGAATTCATCTGAAATCAATTTATTGAAAAATAGAGTAATATTGAGATAGTTCGACTAAAATGCTATATTTAACGATTAAAGCTATGTAATACATTTGTTATATGTGTTTGTACGTATGCTTTTTCCTTATTGATGTACGCCAAAACTTGAAATCTTAGGCTCGTAATTTCTCTTCCTTATGTATTAACGGGATGATGTGTCTACGTCACAGTTATTGCTAATGAATACTGTTTGAGTATTATGATATAACTATAACCCTTAAGGAAATATTTTTGTCTGGTGATTATCATAGCCATCAGTAAGTCATACTTGGGGGGAAGATCATTAACACAAAGAAATGCTTGCACAATATTGGACGTTTCCAAGGAAGTGCATGTATCTGTAAGTTATGATCTCAATTTGTTAATCAATGAAGGAATGTTTTCCGTTCTTCGGTTTATTTAGTGGAGTAGGTACATCACGTGTTATGATTCTTAGATTTAGTAACAATTTCATTATGCCTTTTAGCGATGATTATTTTCTGTATGAATCGTTCATTTTAGCAAGATTTGTTGATATTATATTTGATAAGTTAGTACATTATATATGAATACCGTCTGTTTATATATTTATAGTAATTTTCGAGTACTTTTGCTGTATATTTATCATATACCCTTTGTGCTATTGAAACATCGTAGTATGTACGTACATGGTAGGATGTGCTTAATAGTCATATTTGAATTATATTCATCCTGCGCATTGTTCGTCATAACATTTCAGTTAATAATGAATCCAGCTACAATCTTTTATTGTATATACAATATTTGCCTTCATCTATACTTAAAAGAATGTTTTCTAATGGTTGTATTTTAACTCACCATACCTATAGGTAAATAATAAAGAATGAAGGAATGACTATCTCATAATGCTAATGTTATTTCCATGCGATACTTCATTTCTGTTGGTGCAACAATAGTTTCGAAATGATAAATAGGCCTCCACTCTAATACCATATGATGTAAACAAAAGGTTATGTAAACTTGAAGTAACTGCAACCTTTATAGCAATAGAGACATATAATGCTCCATAAATATCTATATGTGAGTTTGGAATAAAATAAAGTGGAGTAAAATGATAGAAAGACGCAGAGGTATGATTAACATTGCCATATACTTCCAATGCAGCTAAATAATAGCACAGAAATAGGAAAACTGCCTCAGTGACGGTGAAAATCTGAGCATACAGACCCAGAAACGAAGAAGTTAATCAGTGAATTCAGAGAAAGTAGACTTGATATTAATTAATTATTGATATTGTTATTAATTGACTGCAAGATGTACCATAGCAAACTTCAGACTGCGAGAGAGCATGCAAGTGTCCAAGTCTCCTCAGATAGCTATCGATAGCGAAGTTTAAGGCACATAACGGAATAACTGTAGTAATTCTTTTAAGGAATCATTATTAGTGCAAATCATGAAAAGTAATAACTGCTATATGAATTCATTAAATGAGAATTAATGATGAAAATGAGAATGAATACACTTAAATGAATCGGAATTCCGGTATTGCGTATAGGCTGTCTCACGCGAGATGTTAAATATCAATCATATATTTGACAACCTACATATTCGTAGGAATTCCTCTTCCATAACATCAGATGGATTTAAAGTATCCCTAATACGTCTACGGGTGATATTTTCACCCCTTTCAATGTCTTCCGCAAGGAAATAGGCGACTAAACGCTCTGCCATGTTTGTTTACTTCTGCTTATCGACGGATTCGTACGTTCTCGAGTGCCAAATTTTGATCGAGGAAGTTCTCGATATCGAGGAGGCAAGGATATCGATCACGATCGATAACTTCGTTAACAAAATCACCTTGGTAGGTTTTGATCGACTAATATCCAAAGATGGCCGACTTATCGACCGAGATCGAGAATCGACAAAGTAAAAATCAGACCCCTGAATCGATGACTTTGTCGAGAAGCTTCCGTCGGTAATCAGTTCCTCTCTCCTGGAGCGAATTTCACCCGATGGATTGTAACAGAACCGCAACGCTACTGTCGAACGTGAAGTCTCCACTGACGAAACGGACTGCTCTACGTTGGACCATCTCTACATCTGAAACTAATCCTACTTCATGCGAATCCCAGATTGCGCTGCAGTATTCGAGACTATGCCGAATGAGGGAAAAATAAGCAATTTCTTTCACTCTAGATGGACATCCCCTCAGGGTTCTACTTGTCGATCTCTGCATTCTATTCGTCTTTCCTATTATATCACGAATATGTTCTTTGAACTATAAGCTACTGCTCTCGTAAGTGGCGAACGGTTCACTACTTTCGATCTTTGCAAATTCAAAGTGATTAAGAGGAAAAAGCAATCCCTATTTGAAAATACAATTCCCCTGTTTGAGTTTTTTACCCCTGGAGGTCGAAAAGGAAAGAATTAGTATTTGGAGGCGCTCCCATTCCCTTTAATAGGATGAGGGAAGTCTTACAACCAACTCTCCGATGGATGGAGAACATCCCGAAAACCACTCGCACAGGCGGTTGAGGGAAGAACTCCATCAGACCAGAGGTTCTTCCTTGCAGGCAAGGCATAAACAGGAAATTCATTGATGGGATCTCCTTTCCTCGCGTAGATTCCTTCCTTGAGAAGCGTGAGAAAGAGCATAGAAGCGCGGTTATGCCACCGGAGGCGATCAGAGATTCTGTCGGGAGCAGAGTGAGTTCTACTGTGAAGTGCCGTTAGTTGAATGGCGGAAGGGGAGAAGAGCGGGCGGGGGAGGGGAGCCAGGAGGGGTCGCCACCGCTGGTGGTGGTGAGGAACCCGACCACAATCCTGTCGATGCACCTCGCGATAGGCCGTTGAGGAAACGCCGACTTTAAGTGTTGTCTCTTGGATTCTAGAGAAAAAAAGAGCAACGAAAACTTTAAATCATCTGGAAATGTGTGATATGTTGAGTGAAGCAACCGCAGCCTGAAGTCCACATGGGACCAGTGTTGGATACCTGAGGATTTGTACCAAAGTGAGGATGTTTCCTTCTAGTGCGGCGTAGATATTATTTTCGAGTGTTGTGGTGGTGGTGTCCCATTGCGTGAACGGAGAGCGGCGCTCAGACGTGCTGCCTCGGAAAGAGGAAAGAATGTTGTCAAACCTCTGGGGTAGTTTTCATTACGTCCTCCTGCTGCTTTTCAAGGTGGTCTTGCATTGGTGGGCTTCGTTCTCGCCACCGAAAAAGGGCGTTTGCTCCTTCGCTGGCAATGACGGATTCCCAAAAATTCGAATTGAGGATTCCTGTCGAGTCCGTGGAAAACGGTTTCTAAGTCTCCGCTATAGCGGGGATATCAAAATATTAGAAGGCAATCACCTGTTAGATATGTCTCGAGCAGCTGTGGATTACCATTAGAACCAGTGCTGAGTGCCCTATAAAAGCCATACTCCCTAACTTCTTGTTTCTTTTTTTCTGAACTAGTTTCGATTATTCGTCCGAAGCTTTTGAAGATAAGATTTTGAAAATTCTCTCACTGTTACGAAGTAAATTCAAAGTATAGCAATATTGAATTAAGTTTCGCTCCCGTTTATCTGAAATGATACAGAAAAATATAAAATTGAAATCCATATCGAGAATTTTTGTGTACAGCATTCATTAATTACCGGTCTCTGAAACGTAATGTGTCGAAGCTGCTTTCTTACGATGTGCGTGTATGGATGTGCTAAATCAGAAAGCTAAAACGGTTCCCGTGAAATCCAAAGACAAATTATTGGGTAATTAGTGTTTTAGAAGAATATTAAAAGAATAGTAAAGTATTACCATTTCCCTCCTTCTCAGGGCGAAGTGTTTACAATAATAGATTCTTTGTAAACAATCAAAAGGATCTACTGAATGGAATTGGCTTTGATTTAGTCGGATACTAAAAACAGTGACAAAATAAAACCACACTTATAACCCGCGGTCGCTCCTGCTCCGTCAATACAAGGACTCTTCTGTTGCATTGTTCGCGACTATTGCTTGTTCCGAATTTGACAAGACAAACATATTAAAATAGGTTTTTTACGAAGAACAGTAAAGCCATTGCTAGAGTAACTAACATAGAGTTCACCGATGCTTTAAAAGAAAAGCGTTGATTATTTTTTTCTGGAAGAGTGATTGTATTATAATGTAATGATGATAATTTTAAGGTTCAATTTATCTTGGCGTAGTAAGAATTAAAAGTTGTATTTTGAACAATTGCTCATCGTCAATCGAGAGAAATTTAGTGACCGTCTCATAAAATGGAACGAAGACCAAAAAACAGCGTTTATGTTTCGGAAAGCTAGCGTTTATCATAGTTGTGAGGGCTATTTTACGATACAAAGTCGGTCGGCGCGTTGTTGCACCGGCGGATCCAGTCCGACGGGCTTCCAAACGAAAACAGCTTTCTCCTATTCCGTTCCCATCTTATCAAGCAAGAATTTTCCCAGCGAATGGGAACGAATTTTCCCTGAATGTTATCCGGTGAACGAGCACTTGGGAAACCAACTAAAGACAATGCGCGTGGAAGCAATGGAAGAGTATGCTTTCTTTGGAAAGTTTACGGTCCTTATTATGTTCAGTGTTCTAAGGAAAGTGTGTTACCTTGCTCCTCTTTCCCCCATCCTCAAGCTTCGGCATAAAACAGCCTCGTAATATATTTTGGAAGAATTCAAAGCATACATTATTCGTGAAGGTGACTGTATTTTCTACAGATTGAATGTCGGTCACATGTTTCACAACTCGATGTGTGCGAACAGAGAAATAGGACGCTCACGTTGTTTATGTATAACGTGCCTAGTCGCCAGGCAATGTTTTCATTAAATCCAAGCACAGGGTGATGTCAGAGGACGAATTTACATAATCGGCATTAGATTACAATTGGTGCGCGTTAATTCAAATGTCATCAGTTTCCAGTCAGGTGCGTAACTTACAGCACGTCTCCTAGCGGTTCTCCTTCGCATTTGATTGTCATTCCTTAAATCCCTTGCATTCCGTAGTAAATTCGCTTCAATCTTTTACGTACGCGATTCTTAAGTAACACATCTTCGCATCACATCACGCGATTCTTAAGTAACACATCTTCTTATTTGAACAATGTTTGTTTGAAATCTATTTGATCCCTTAGGGATATCGTTTTCTCGACGATTTTGTCCACTAAGTTTCCCCAAATAGAGAATTTTTTTTATTTTCTCGCGCTCGTCCCAGAATTATTTCAGCTCTATCATATCAAATTAATCAGTTAAACCAGCTTATAAATCGAGACTGGTCGAGCATTGTCCTGTTTAGACGAATAGAAATGAAGTTCAGTAAAATGGAGGATACCAATTTCTTGATTTGGTGAACAAAATATAATTTTATTTAAGCATATTTAGGGATTTTTTATCACTATTACCAGATTTATAGTATCTTAAATCTCAAGTTAAGTAACCTTTTCCTTCAGTAACCTTCTGGACCTTCCTTTAAAAGCCGAGGCACTTAATGACTACTTTTGTGAGATAATTATGACTATATCCGTATTAATATTTCGAATTTAAATAAATAATCAGTGCTTACAAGTGAAACGATACTGAATTTCATTCAATACACAATTGCTGAAAATTTTGATTGATGAAAGAGTCGAAATACAATTATATGTTTGTGAATTGTTAGAAACAGGAACACTACTTTGTGAGAACCGCTTTTCAGAGAAATAACATTTAAATCGTGATGACAATTTGACGAAAATAAGGTAGGGATAGAGAATTATTCGGAAAATAATATTTCTTCGCATTCGTCTCGACATCTGAGACCTTTAGGGTAGCTTTTAAGCCGTGAATTTCAATTTATAAGATAGAGTGGTACGCTAAAGAACATGTAAAACTTCAAGATGATCCGCATTCTTCATAAGAAACCTTGGAATGAATCACTGACACGGATGTGGGTTCGGTAGCCAATTAGTGACGTCCCAAGACAGCGAAGGGGGAGAGTTGATTTAAATTTGAGCCGCGTAACTATTTAATTTAGTAAACGCCACTTTCTAATTAGATTGATAAGACATTGTAACTTCGTTTTTAAAAGTAGTTAGAGGTGTCCTTAAATTCGCATTCATCTCCCGTCAATCAACAGGCAACTTCCATAGTCGCCGACCAGAGATAAGCTGTTGGCAGCTCAACAGAAGACCCCGCGGAAGGTCCGCGAACAGCAACGCCTGTCCCACGGCGTCCACCATGACCCGAACAATCTCCTCTCTGTCAACCCTCGGTCACACTATACTTGTCTTACTGCTCATCTCCGCTGCTCAAGCATTATTCACAGAAGATTTCCAGAGGTTTGCCTCCCACGTGCAAAGAGCTGCAAGGAATGAAGAATCGTCCCTGCACTCGAATCAAGGCAGGGCGAATCACTATGAGGTCCAAAAGATCGGTTGGGACGAGAGCCCTTTGTCGAGAGAAGCCCAAAGAAAGCTGTCGGAACTGAAGAAAGCGCTGCGGAAGGAAGAGGAAGATGAGAGACAGACCACGCTTCCGGAGCACTGGAAGTTCGGGAAGGTTGAGTCGACATTTGGGAGTGCCAAGATGGCATATCAAAAAGTTCCTTGGGAAGATAGTGTGGAATTGGTAAAGGAGGCCCCTTTGAGGCTCCCAGATACGTCAGGAATACCAGGGCAGCTGACAGAAAAGTTGGGTGTGGAAAGATTTTTTTCACTCTGGTTGGTCTTCAATAATGTGGAATCAACATCTCCCTTGCATGGTGAGTCAGTTTTCTGCTTTTCATATTGATGGCATCTTAATGGACTTTTGATTTTTCGAGTGTCCTGTATGAGTAGTAATGTTGTCTATTCTATAGACAACTTTACTACTTTACTTTTGACTTGACAACTTTACTTTTGTTGTCAAGTCTATAGATTAGAAGTATAATGAGAAAATGGTCATGTGTCTAGTTGTGAGTTTATACGCCCCACAGAGGCTGACGGCCCTGACACAATGAAAGAATTGTGATTTGGAAGAAATTATGTTTAAAAATTCCATTTCCTGGGGTTTAGGTTGTTATTGCATGCCATTTCTGTTTGTTGCCAATTTCTCTTTCTTTAGTATCTTTAAAGTAGCTTTCCACTCCTACTGGTTTTTGTGAGACATCTATATTTTTTAATCATCTAATATCAACATTTTTCTGGTAAAATTAAATCGTTTGCCGAAGTAGTTCAACTTATAAGATTGAAGATTTTTGGAACTGTAGCAAATTTCGTATTTTTCTATCATGAACATATACCTTAGAGAGCAGCTTATGTAATGAATTTGACTGGTGACAAACACATTCAACCATCTTACAGCTAAAGTAAAAAAAAAGGATAAATAAGGATGTTCTGTAAAAGAAAGGATTAAAGGTGTTGAATTATATACATTTCCTTTGGCAGTTTCAAACAGATTTAAATGAAAAAATAGGAGAGACCAAAACTATTGGAGGCATGCTAAGTATTAGTACTTTGTGCATGTTTATGCACCATCTCCAGCACTTTGAAGTTCCCAAACTTGAAATAAACTGAAGATCCCAAAAAATATTCATAATCATTGGAGACATGAGAGCAACAAAAAAAAGATTGAAAACCATTGTGCTATGGCTGCCCATTACAACCTTTCTATATGGCTAGTGGAAATTCATGGTCTTATTCTCAGTGTTATTATAGTAGTGATTTCAGACATAGTTTCATATTTTCTTCATCTCAGATCAGCTTTTATCTCCCAGAAATGCTTATTTATATTCAATATGCTTATGTCTATTTTGAGATTTTTCCTTCTTAGTTTTCTGGCATCATTTTTGCATAGTATTTTTATCAGAAGATTTACATAACTTTTAGAAAATGTTCAGTTGGCAATATTTAATAATTATGACTAGCTTGTGATTATTAGGTACTTAAGAGAAGATAAAAGATAGACATTTTACATTTTTTTGCTATTGAAAATTAAAATCTCCATCAACTTCAAGCATCATCCTCTACTCTTAGTAAATCAGAGAAAAGGCTCTAAGAGAAAGAACAAGGTATTAATAATAACAGAATACCTACCCAGAAAGTGGGAGACCAAGGTTTAAGTCCCAGTCATGTCATTATGTTTCACATCTGTTCTCCCAAAAGGATATGAGTAAAATAATGTTTAGAAGAATTACTTTTGGGGTTGAATACAAATGATAAAAGCCGAACTAATAAAGATCCTTTTCTGTTAGGTAATTTTTAAATCATAGGTTAAGTATAACTTGCACTTAAATGATTTTTAACAATCAATCTCATTAAATTTTGTAGGTGATATCACATTCCTAAAACACTCCATATTCTCTCTAGTTTTTCTTTATTTAAGCCCAGTATTATAATGTATGCTTAAAACGAACTTGAACTAAATTGCACTTTAGGGTCCGATACTATTATGCTATGTTAAAGTAGGATAACAGTAAAGCCCTATGCTAATAGAGCTTTACTGTATGTATATATATAT
>KZ309053.1:730790-764708 GCA_000376725.2 Ladona fulva
ATATATATATATATATATATGGTCATTATCTAAGGACTAATAAAGAGGCAAAATAAATGCATGTATTCCCAAATATATTGTAATGACTTCTGGACTAATGGATTTCTGGACAATTTAAGGAAAGTTTGTGCTTTGGTTATGCTTAAGGCGATTGGATATCGTTTAAACTAGCCGTCTTTCGCGCTTTCCGAATTCAGTTCAAACATATTCCGCTGTCAATTCTTTCAATCAGAGGGGATGAGGGAAGGGAGGTTAAGCAAAATAAGTCTTAAGATGGCAATAAACGGCAGGCAATGAACCCAAACCCTTCGTAAAGTTCCGTCTGTTCTTATGAAGAGAAGTTCTTCAGTGGAATTGTGATGTTATGTAGAGAAACGTTTAGAATGGTGTAGAATCAAATTCGATCCGTATTATTTTCCGTTCAATAGGTTTCTCCCCACCGATTCTCGAATTATGATTCTAAATACCAAAGAATGCCGTTTCTCTGATGATAGCGCTAATCTTCTCCTACTTACCAATCATTTTGGCTTCCCAGTATATGTCTTTATCGCGGGTTTTCGCCACATAAACGGATAGTTCTCTAATCATTTATAATCAATATGATATGTTTGATTAAATCTTTCAACTTTTAGAAATTTACCTTGAGAATGCATATTCATGGACTATTACTAGGAAACATTGCAATTTAAAATCCACCTGCACAGTTGGTATCTATCGCATCTCTTTGACCCGACCCCCGCTGTTTTACTCCACTTCTCCTTAGAGCCTGTTAACCTTACCTTGATTCTTTCTTCCTATTCACCCTTTCACCCGCTATTCATATCTCTCAGTGTCCACGGGTTGCGGGGAACTTCCTTTATCACTCTATATCTCTATACAACTCTCTGACCATTCTTTTAACTATAAACCCTTCTATCTCTTGTCCTACGCGCGATTTCGGGTTTTTCCCGTATGTTCCATAAACCGCCCTTAGTTGAGCTACCAGATAGCAAAAAAGGGAACCACACTCACCTTTGTTGAAAGCTGCCTCGATCAATCTTTTCCAGTGTAAAAACAGCAAATGATATTTCGTGATCCTTAACCGCGAAACGGTGAAATGCGCAGTAAATAACACCGCGAAAGACGAGGCGTTCCGGTATACGGAAGAATGAGCTGCATAACATCTTGCCGATATTCTGAAGACCGCATCTGCTTTCTTCTTCCGAAGAAGGCTTTCAGAACCTCAGAAAAGATTCTTTCTTCTAAATCCCTTTCTTCCGTTATGATGGTCGTGTGTGAGGATAGGAAGAAGGGAAGTGGTGGAGGGGCGACCTTGAACCTAGCGCCGAAGCTCTTTTGATCTGTTTGCTGCGCAATGCGCTGGACATGTTGCTCAAATTACACGATTATCGAAATTGTGTGAAAGTTACGTACTTGGAAAGTACTTGAATTCGAAGATGAAGGATTAAGCTAAAAAAATGTCCCAGAAGATTTTCATATCATTGTAAAAGACTAATGGTTCTATGTTTTTTTTTGTATTTTATTACGTACTAATATTTCTTGTAACTGGGCTTTGTCCGTATTGAATGAAATAAATATCATTTCTTATTGCTGAGTACCACTACAACCAAAGGGAAAGATTTTATGTATATTCTCTAATTTATTTCCCTGCTATGGTTTGCATGATCTGAACGGAGAATGTATGCAAGTGTAGCAGCATCTTTCAAGCATCGAATGGCAAAAACAGAAATATTTTATCTATATGCATGCAATCATGGTGATGTTATTGCCAACAGCCTGCAAACGGATATTCAGACCTTTTATCCACTGGCCTTACGTGCAAGAGTTTTTTTATGATTGGGTCAAGTTGGGTTCTGGCTAAATTATGAATGGGCTGAGTTGGGACCAAGAATTTTGGTCCTTGCAGTCTATTATTCACAGGTATATACAGTATATGATTAAGGGTAAGTAAATGTGTACTTGGTATTATTACATCTTATGTTTGCTCACCTACCATCTAAAAGCTATGTCCATTTCCTTATAAATATTGTACTATTTTTTCTGTTTGAAAAATTTTCTCCATTAAATTTTATTTCTCTTCCATGCCAATATAATACTCTGCCTTGTTTCAGGGGCCTTGTATGATTTCATCCACTATTAAATTCATTACCAGTGGGTGCAAGAACCATTCCAATTATCAGCTCTTTCACTTCAATTGCTCATGTTTAAAATCAAAAAATCATGTTATCAGAGAGAGAGAGAGAGATTTACTTTTACAAAATGTCTTACCAGTATCCTATTTTATTAATTTTAATCATTAAGGTCATACATTGTAATAAATTTGCCCATTCATTAATCATAATTTACATTTTTCTAGATGGGAAATCACCTACAATAAATGGAGTTCCAATGCTCGGTGGGCTGGATGCAGATATTACGATTCCTGGAGGAAATATTTTACTGCTGAATGGGCACAGGGTACTCTTCATGGACGATGACGTTGTTCGAAGCTTAAGAAAGATATATCCAGAAGCAGAGAGTGGCCCACCAATTCTGGTTGACTGGACTGGTTCTTCATTTCTTGCTTATGTTTCTATCAATCTTCAAGAGCGATCAAATGTTAATGACGATTTTCTACCAGAACCTATTGAAATAAACAGTGAGGCAGAAGTGTTCACAAATCCAAGCACTTTGTCAACATCACCTAACTTAGAAACTAGAACTAGTACTTCTGTCACCCTGTCTCCATCACTTGACTTGATATGCAAACCAAATACATCTGGTGATGATTCTCAGTTATCCCCCAAAAATCACTGCATGATGGATGGCAGTGCTGGACCTTCAGCAGAGAAAACAGACGAGAAAGAAATTGAGAGGTGGAGTGGAGGAAATCCTGGAAAAGACTGGAAAGCATTTTTCAACAGAGGAGAGAAAAAAGTCACAATACATTCAAAGGCAGGAAATTGGGAGCATTCCTTTAATCATATTTTGAGAATAATACATCAAGCTGGAGGACACATTGAGTCTAGAGAACCTGAAGGTATTTATCATTTTATATATTTCTAACTACATATATCATATTAAATATTAATTCTTTTAATTCGATTTTAAGAAAATAGCAAGCAATTATACATGTAAACATGCAATTAAACATGTACATGTAAACTTCACATTACGAAAAACCACTTCTTTAAACATAGCATTTATGAATTCATCTTTTCAAAAACGTACACAATTTTGCTCATTAAAAGAATATCAATATTTTTACCCCAAATACTCATGAATGAGTAAAATGAAGCATTGAAACAGACAGTTGTTATTCAGTGAAATTAAACAGTTGAAATCATACAATTGTTTCCTCTCAGGTGCTAGAAGCATTGCTATGTCAAATTAAAATCTACCAGTACAGACACTACCTCATTAGTGACAGGGTGATCCCTAAAGAATCAAAAACCTGCTGCCATGGTGTTCTGTACAAAGAAGATGAGCGTGAAAATTCCCATTTTCTTATAAAACTCTGGTGATACTACTCACAATTAAATGGAATTATTTTGTCAGTTATTACTGGCCAACATTTCTCACAGTTTTTAAGAAAAGTGATGAATTTAATTAATTTTATATTCATTACATAATGAAAGTATATCTTTGTACATTAAATTTTTCTTTTACACTATTATGCACCTATTTTTCTTTTAATTACTGTTAAAGCTATATTATTTCTATAAAAGCTCATATGGAGAAATATGTGCTTTTGAAAGTGCTGTTCATTTTATGCATAATTTTCTGTTAGGATCAGGGTGGATCTTGCTGGAAGTCGGAGAAAGCACACATCTACAGTCACTATTCATTTATTAGGACTACTGTTAGTTGTTCTTGAAGTATGAGCATAGAAACAAAAGAAATCTATATTGCAACCAAAAAAATAAAACACAAAGTAGCAAACATCAAACCTAAACCAAAATAAGTATTTAGATTAGAAACAACATTTTCCATCTTTGATTATAATTTACTCTTTAAGCTCACCATTTAATCACAACCTTTTCAGATGTATGAAGTTATGAAGTAAGATATAACTTAATATATACTTAATTTAAAAAAATATGGCTAGATAATTGACTTTCATTTGACATTATCAATGCGGATGAAATTTCTCTTCCGAGGTCTACATTTTCCTCTTGAAAAAAAATAAATACCAAATTCTTATTGGGCTATGATTTCAGTCTTGGGGAAAAAAGGAGTAAACTGGCAACAAAATGAAATTATTCAAGAATTCTATTCCTATAATAATTTCCTTAAAAAGTTTTTGACGAATCAAATAAATCACAATTGAAGATATTTATGCTTGTTTTTAGAGGAGCCTACCAGGAAGTATATCATTCAAGTCAATCTTTCAAAGGAAGAAATTGATGGTTAGAATTTTTGACTATTATTCAATTTCTATCGATATATTCCATTTTAAACAATACTGAGTACATCTCATGCACCAATCTGAAATATTTTTCCTTGAACGTTATGCTTTAAAATCACTGTAATTCTGATGCACTGGCACATCTTATATACTATAAAATATTACATTTTAAATATATTTCTTTGGCTGATTTTAAATTTTGTCCCTCCATAAATTTGCAGAAAGTAAGGATTTCTTTTTTGTGATGAAATGGTCTTTCACTTTTTTTCATTCATTTTATCATTATGCTAGTTCTGTGGCCAATCATACCAATATGCTGGGATTCAATTTTAAACCCAAGTATATAACATTAACCCCAGAGGAGATTTAAATGATTCCTACTCCACAGTCAGAGGAGTTTTAAATGGACTCTGGCGATTTTGAGCTGCTCCAAGATAAGAATCTTTTACTCAGCATTCATATATCTGATTTACTTCAAAATATAGAGTTGTGCTTTTAAATGTTGTTTACATATACTTATATTTTTCGTTTATTTACCTTTTTACCATTTACCCATAAGGCCCGGAACATATATAAGTAGTAAATATCTGAGGGCATCTGTTTATGCAATTAAAAGCAGATAGGAGAATACAAAGACCCTACTGTTTCTATATTGCCTTAGGAAAATGGCGAACCATAACATGGACTAGAGTGAGGATTCATTCTCTCTTTTCATTTAGCTCCCAAGTGCTGTCCCTATAGAAAAATGTTATTTTGTATGAGATACAGTTATCAGAAGATAAACAGTGATTATTTTATCCTTCACCTCATCTCTTTCTACCAGGATTTGGCTTGCTACATGTGAAATTGGCATTATTTAGCTGGCTCACCTACCTAAAACTTTGCAAAAACTCAGACCATTTTAAAAATAAAACTAAACAATGAAATGTAAATAAAAATTACATAATCATGTGTTAAAGCAACTAATAACCTTGATGAACTAGAATCTATAAAGTTTTCTAACATTTAAAAATATTCATTTCTGAAAAAAGTTAAAAACTACAATGTTCACCATGGTATACCCAGTACACAGAATGATAGCACATCAAGTTTCGTCCCTTTACCCAGTATGCAGGACGATTTTAAAAGGTTAATAAAAGCTACTGCAATGCCATTATGGACTATATTTAAGCCAAATGTAGAATGGAAAACCCATCAGTTCAAGGGGTATAAATTGGAAAAAGGTAGTTGTATGAAATGGAATAAGATATTGGGGTAACATATAATATAGACAGATAAAAGATCTTGAATGTTTAAATAATTTGAAAACAGAACTGAAGACAATGTCACATGAAATATGGTATGTTTGATTTGTAAAATTATTTTACTTTTAATTACCATGTCCTTCTTAGGTTATACAATATTTGTGCCTACTGATGATGGCTTGGAGTCAGCTAAGTTTAGTGAAGAAGGACCTATGTCAGATTCTTTGGCTCTAAATATTTTGCTCAGCCACATGGCTATTGGACGGATTGATGATAATCGTTTGAAAGTTGGATCTAAATTTGTGACTCTTGCAAATAGTACAATAACAGTTTGCAAAGATCAAGGTAAGCAAGAAGTTGATTTATGTATCCCAATATAGAAAATTTAGATTATTATCAATTTACTCAATATATACATTAACTTGGACATTTTACTATCCATGATTGATATTGCGATGATATTTTATCCTCACCTGAATTTAGCTGGAATGAAATGGTTGAATGGTGCAAAGGTCCTCGAATCAAACATATTCATGTATGATTTGGGAGCAATGGTTATTGTGGATGGACCAGTACACCCCCTTCCATCAGCAATAACTCAAGATGGAACATCTGAGTAAATCGTGTGATTAAAAGTGAGAAAAACCTTATAAGGTGCATCATTAGGGACCAAAGCAATGATGAACTGATTGTGGATGATTGAATATTAATTGACATCTATTTTCTGGACATTTATGTAGAATGACAAGGAATATGATGCCTCAGTTCCACTCAAAATGAAGCAATAGTCAATTTTTATCCAGTTTCCTGTGATTTATGTAAATAAAATATTTGAATATGTTTAATAACCAAAGGTTGTTTCAATTTTATTTCTGGAATTGAAATTAATATTGATCTTGAAATAGAACAGAATTTTTTTATATCATAATTTAAATTTTAGATCTGTAATTCACTACAATACTCTATACACCCTAGACCAGAAACAAAATTGGATGTACTAACATATGTAAATAAGGGACAGTAAAAAGTACTTTTCTTAGATGATTAAACATTTCAACTTTGAAACCACTATTATAAAGGTATTTCAGATATCTCAGGATGAAAATGACGATTCTTAAGGTTTGGTATTCAGATTATAGATATAACAATTAGTATTGATGAGTATCTTACAATATCTTTCAGAAGGAACAGGTAGAATTTCCTTTTTGAGAAGAAAAAAACATCTCAAGGCTGTTTGTTTTCTGTTGATCAGGTGCTAAAGAAAGTTGCTCATTTATCGTTTCTAGATACCACAGTAATTCACTTATTTCAGCAAAATTTTATGGTAACAAACAAAATTTTTATGAAAACTTGCAACATTATATCGATTATCAAGGTATAAAGGCCATAATGTACCTTGTTGGCTAAAATTTCCAGTGAAATTGAGGCTATGAAAGAAATTGACAGCTAATTTATACAATAGTATTTATTTATTTTTTGATTAAACATCCTCCTCTTTCGACTATAGTATAAGAATGGTGCAAAATACAAAACTGCATGTAAAGTCCATAAACCTGTAGAAAAGTTGACGAAATTACATACATCTGGCCCAGTGTACAGCGGCTGGGCACAAACTCTGAATATAATTACAGTATCAATAGATAGTATAACCCTTCTCTGGACTACAACCTTGTTGTGGGGGAAGGGCTTGCGTGTTCCTATGACCTAGAGAGCGTAACTGGCGGGAACTATGTTCCTGGTAGGGTCACCTATGCCAGAATGGTCAATAGGTAGGGGCCAGACGAAAGGTAGTCCATGCAGCATCTGCACCTCAGTGAGGTGGCTGCAAAAGCATCTGTACCCCAGTGGGGCGGCCATTATGGGTGATGGTGGTGTCACTTTAAGAGAAAGGTTGAGGAAGGCAAGGGGAGACCACCTCGACCACCACAAATTTATCCTTAGCAATTATGATGTGCCAATATAAGAATATTGTAAGTGGCGTAAATGGGACTCAGCCCTCTATGGGGAGTGTCGTGCCCGGCAGTGATAGGAGTAAGGCTATCTCAGTCGTCATTCCATGAAACCCTTACCCAGGAAACAACAAGAAAAGAAGAGAGAAGATGGCCAAGAAAACAAGGGTGGGAACCTGGAATGTTAGGACAATGCTTAGGAAAGGGAAGTTGGAAAATGTAAAGGTAGAAATGAAGAGGTCCAACATTAACATACTAGGGCTATGTGAAGTGCGATGGAAGGATGGGGGTGATTTCTGGAGTGATGATGTTAGAGTAATTTTCAGTGGGGGAAATACTAGCCAGAGGGAAGTAGCAGTAGTGCTAGACAAGAAAGCGGAAAAAGAAGTGATAGCCACAGAGCTAATAAGTGACCAGGTTATGCCAGTAGAACTAAAGGCTGAGCCAGTAAACACGGTGATAGTTCAGGTGTACTTGCTCACTAGTGAACATAAATGGAGTAGAACTTGTTTATGAACAAATAGAAGAAGCAATGGGAAGGGTTAGAGGCAATAAAAACCTAATTGTAATGGGGGACTGGAATGCAGTAGTCGGGCAAGGTAAAGATGGAGAAGAAGTGGGAGGGTTCGGACTAGGAAATAGAAACAAAAGGGAACAGAAATTAATAGACTTTTGTAAGAGGAATAACCTCTGTATAACAAACACACTTTTTCAGCACCATAATAGAAAGAGGTACACATGGAAAAAGCTAGGAGATACGGATAGGTAGCAAATTGATTACACTTTGGTAAGAAAATGGTTTAGAAATAGTGTTGAAAATTCAAAAAGTTACCCTGGTGCTGATGTTGACTTAGATCATAACCTGGTCATGATGAAAACTGAACTAAAGTTTAAAAAGATCTTTCGGGCAAATATTACACCAAAATGGAACCTTGAAACCCTTAAGAATGGGAAAGCTAGAGAGTTCCAAGAGTCAGGCAGTAAGGCCTTAGAGGATAAGGGAAGGGAACTTACTGGAGAATGGGAAAAGATTTAAAAAAGTATCAGGGATAGTGCCCTAGTAACTATTGGGAGGGTCAAGGAAAACAAAATTAGGAAACCATGGGTGAATGTAGAAATGATAGATAAAATGGGGGAAAGAAGAAAATGGAAAAGGGTTAACACAGAGCGTGGACATAGAATGCATAGGGCTCTCAACAACGAACTGAGAAGGGAAACAAATAGGGCAAGGGAACGGTGAAAGGGTCAATGTAATGAAATAGAAAAGCTAGAGGAAAGTGGGAGGTTTGATCTAATATATAGAAAGGTGAAACAGTTAACGGGAAATAAAACACAAAACCGAATAACCACAATAAAAGATAATAATGGTAACGTTATTCCCAAGGAGAAATGGACATGAAAAAAGTCTGACGGAACCATGACTCGAACCCGGGTCTCCCAATTGCTGGTCAGTTGCTCTATCCATTGAGCTATTCTACCAGAACAAAAGAAAGAAAAAAACCCTTCCCTTTTATGGTAACGTTATACAAGATCCAGTCAGCATAAGGGAAAGGTGGAATGAATATGTCGAGAAACTATATGGGAAGGACATGAAGCCAACAAACATAATGTTAGAAAGTGAACAAGAATTGGAGGATGATGATGTTGGACCTGGGATATTAGATAGTGAAATTGATAGGGCCTTGCATGATATGAAAGGAAATAAAGCAACAGGCATTGATGAGATACCAGTTGTGCTACTTGAAAACCTGGGGGAAAAGGGTAAGAGAGAATTCTATAATTTATGTAGTAAAATGTATGATGATGTGGAGTGGCTTGAGGATTTTACTAAGACTAAGTTTAATATCTCATGCAGCAATTCTAAGGGGATAGAATAGAAGAATTGAAGGAAAAATGAAGGGGCAAATTGGAGAAGACCAGTTTGGCTTTCAGAAAGGGAAAGGAACGAGGGATGCACTCAGGGTAATGAGGGTACTAGTAGAACGAAGCCTGGAATTTAAAAAGGATGTACGTGCATGTTTTGTAGCATTTTGAAAAGGCTTTCAATAGAGTCCAATGGCCAAAACTAATGGGAATTTTAAAGAAAACTGGGTTGGACTGAAAAGATAGGCGTTTGGTGCAAAATTAGTTAGAGTAACTGAGGGGGAGTTGGAATGGGCAGAGTTAGGGAGAAGGGTTAGACAAGGCTACCCATTATCACCATCGCTTTTTAATATATATGCAGAGGTAATGATGAATGAAGCTTGGGAATAAATAAGCAAGGGAGTGAATGTTGGCGGGGAAGTGGTAAAGTCAGTAAGATATGCAGTCTATGTTTCATAAATGTATAAGTATTTTCATAACTGTATTAGTATTGCATATAATGTGTTATTTTGAGATGTATGTTGTAGTTATTTTGCGGTATATATTGTGCCCTATGTAGTATGTATGTATTTGGGGTATATATTATGATGTAGGAACGACATTAATTATGTATACGGTTGCCACCATGGAATAGGTTCCACACAGCAGCCTTTGATTAATAATAATAATAAAGTTATTGTGAGCAATTCCGAAAGGGGTTTACAAATACTAGTAAATGCACTAAACGATAAGGCAAGGGAATATGGAATGAAATTAAACGTAAGTAAAACTAAAGTAATGAGATTCACTAAGGGAAAGAAGGCTAAGTTAACGGTCAGGGTGGATGTGGAAAAACTAGAGCAGGTGGACAAATTCTCGTACTTGGGTAGTGTTCTATCTTGGGATGGGAGGTGTGGAGATGAGGTTCGAAAAAGAGTAGCATTGGCCAAGGAAGCTTTTATGAAGCGAAGGGAATTGATGACAAAGGGTCTCAATAAAGGAATCAGGAAAAGATTGGTATAATCATTGATATGGAGTGCTTTGCTGTATTGGTGTGAAATGTGGACCTTACGAAAAGAGGACACCAAAAGATTGGAGGCATTTGAGATGTAGGTATGTCGTAGAATGGAAAAGGTTAGCTGGGTGGATAGAAAAACAAACATAGAAGTGCTAGAGATGGTTGGGGAGGAAAGGGTTTTGATTGAAGTGATTAAGCGCTGACAGAAGAAATGGATGGGTCAAATATTGAGAGGAGAGGGGTTGCTGAAGAATGTAATAGAGGGTAAAATACAAGGGAAAAGACAGGGGAAGGCAGAGCGAAAAGATGTTAGATGTCATAAAGGGTTGGGTGAGTTACAAGGTAACAAGAGAAAAGGCTATGAATAGGGAATATTAGGGCACATGGACCATGTCATGGTGTAATTATGTGAAGATAGTATAGTTAATGAAATTAAAGTCCTCTTATAATTCAATACTATAGATGAAAATCTTCTAATCTCGCACTAACGATGGGAAACTTTAAATTCAAATTTCTCCCTCATTTAAGAGCTGGAGCGAAAATAAGAGGGATTCGTGGTAAATATTGCGAAAGGGTCTTAAGTGGGTGAAAAAAATAAAGGCTGGTGGATCTCTTCGCAATATTTACCGGACTCGCGTTCAGCAAATCGTTTACCATCCGAGAAACATTCCAGTTTTTCGATATTTGCGATTTCAAAAAACTCGAATTTCAAAAACTTCAAACTAGTTTTCTTCCTTTTAGAGATAGAGCGGAAATACGATCAGATTGAGATTCAGGAGATCGTTTCCCATCGGAAGTGATAGTATGACTGTAATTGCGATCATTTACATCGTATTTGTAGTAGAGCTGTGTCGTTCAGGAGTGAATCGTTCTTTATGAACGATTCATTGGAATGAACCGAATGAGTTGAATCGCGTTATTCGTTCCATTGGTTCATGAAGAATCAACAGAATCAGTGAATCGCTTGAATCAGTATATGGCGGACAAGCGTTAATGCAAAACTCTCGCATTAGTTGGGTTTTCACTGAACGTTAAGTTTCTTCTGTGCAATTTCCAGAAAATATTTTATCAAATATTCTAAACCAGTTGGTATGTTTCCAATTCAGATCGATATTTCTAATGATATGGACATATTTTCTTCATTATTCATTACACGAAGTTCTACGTTCGGTTCTGTGAAGCATATTTTCAGTCATCATATAAGTCACANCCTTATTGGGAGGAACAATGGCAACATGAGTGCCGTCCACTGCACCTATGATGCCTGGCATACCGGTTCTTTCCATATATCTGAAACAGAATAATAATAATATTTATGAAATGGACAGATATCCTTTGACCAACATAAAAAAGCCAGATGGTAACATTCGAAAAGTTTAATGCTTAATATAATAAGGAAACCAATCTAATGAGCTTTAACTTTATACATACCTAACTTTTACCCTATCCACTTCTTCGGGTGTTCTGGGGAATTTAACCCATCTACCCAGCAGCCGTGCGTTAATTGCATCACAGACTTGCTTGATACAAATACTCACGGCTGCTTGGGATAGGGCATGATGGAAATCCTGACCAATGCCCCGCTGGTACCCACCGCAAGCCAAGAAATTGACTGCTGTCAAGACCTATAGATATCGTTAGCATATTAACTAAATTCTTATACTTCGAAGTAATTTTACTGTATGGAAAACATGATGGAAGTAACATTCTACTACTCCATGAGAAATTGGTGGAACCGTGCGCATAATTTATGTCAGAATAAAAAACGAATACGAGTACATGAAATCGTAAACACAAACTACAAATCAACTTTAATTTTGCCAACGAGATATCTATTCCACCGGTATCTTATTATATTGCGCACAGTTAACACATAAAGCACTTCGTTGGAAGTTTCGGCAATTACTTGAAGCTAGATCGAAGTTATAATGACTTGAGTTAATCATACTACAATAAGATGCAACTCACGAAGGCGTTAGTTATTACCAATGTAAATATGCAGAGTATTTGCAACTTGCACACCATCTAGCGGCTAGATGAAAAACCCTGGTGAGTAATCGTAGAACTGCATTTAAAACCGTATGTAGTTGTAGCGTGGGAAATAAAGTTGTTCTTGAATAGCCGTTGAAGAGTGTTTGCTTCATTGAATCCCTGCGCATCCTTGACGAAATTGGAAGTGATTTGGCGTTGTAACTTCCAAATATGTATACAGCATTCTGCTGACAGGTTATGGCCCAGGCTACCAGTAAAACAAATTACGAGTTCGGAAATTATTTTTGGTGACAAAAACTTCTGTGTACACTGCAGGCCAAAATTAACGCAACCACCCTGGTGAAAGCTTTATGGAGGAAAATGGCATCGTAAGTAATGCCATCTATTCGGTGCCGACAGCTAACTATCTATCAGTTCAATGGAAACAATCGTAGCGTGCGGTCGAGCGAGTTTTGCTGTGTTCCAAGTTCCTTTCGTTGGTGTTTCTTGCGGTCTTTGGAAACGGTGTGCTTCTTTTGACTAAAAGTTGGTGCACAGACTGAAGTGATGGGGAAACCAAGCAGATCATGCTGTGTCAGGGGTGTCAGTCGAATCAGACAAAGAATCCGANTCTTGAAATGTTTGTAATTACTTGTCAGTAGCCAAAGTATTTCACCACGTGTATTTGTTAGGGCGCGCAATTATTATTTGCCTTTTGAAGGAAGTCTTCGGAAATAAAAAGCCTAAAGTAAAATTACATGCATATCTAATTATGTTCCAGTTCAAGCTTAATAAACATAATTTCAAATTTAAAAATATTCGCAATAGTTTCGCTTAATTTTATTACAATGATGTCGCGGTATAAACTGCAACGATGTTGCACTAAGAGCAAGTGATACGTTCCGCCCCAACTATAATTAATTACACATAATGACTTATTTCAATCTACTAAACTGTGTAGTAACTGCTATTGTGTATTTGGGCGTGTTGTCAGACATTAGTTTGCTTTATATTAAACAGCTATAAAGCTCTTGGATAGTNTCAGACAAAGAATCCGAATTTGATATTCAAAATATATTTGATTTTGTGTATGCAATGCAAATCATACTACATTTATCTTCTGTTATATCCAACAGAGAATAAAACCCAGTAATCTTAAAATCTGAATCGTTCACTCCTTTCAAGTTATTTAACCATTTTGTCTTACAGGAAGACTGCTATTAAAATTAGGTAAATTAAAACGTTAGTAATCAGGTTATTAGAAAAAATGTTTCATTTCTCAGTATCCAACTCTTATTTCCTTAAATGCTTGGTGGGATAAGCGGGATATTTTCGTTTTCCTTGAGAAATAGGATATTTTGAATATATTAATATTTTTCAGTGAGGCAGCTTTTCTCATTACAGTTGGAAGCCATTGTAGCTGCCAGAAAATGTTGTTTTTATAATCTCAATCACAAAATTGAATANAGAGCTGCTATAAGCTAAATCATTCTGTGTTAAAATAGGAACGCTAATTTACTCATTACATGCTCGAAGTTGGGAAAAGTAATGGTGAAGGCTTCGTTGTAGAATAGTTTACCCGCTAACTTTGTAGTAACTTCTATCAGGTAAATCATTCTCTATCGAGGTAGGCTCCTTTATTCATCCCTTGCTCGGATTTCGTGATATTTCTATTTCCAGTATAAGAGAACCAAGGGCTTCTACCAGGCAACTGGAAATGATGCTAGGGTATATGATGGATCACGGGGATTTTAGTAGAGGGAGGCTGCAAGGGCCTCAAGGGAGGAAGAAGACCCAAGAGATGTGNGAATATTTTCGAATTCCGATTACCGCCAAAACGCCGGGAATGGCCTTGTAGTTTGCTGTAGGCACCGCCTGAGGGCAGCTCTAACGCGATCCACACTGACAGTATGGAGCTTGCACCAGGGTGTTGCACCTCACGACGTGACGGAGCGGGAGATTTAGGAACTAAATGTGCTAAGGACTTTACAGCGCATTCTGACAACAGCATAGAGTAAGGATATGACAACAGTGTCAGAGGGGGTGGGGGGTACAGCCCATTGGGCAGGATCTGTCGACTCCCATACATTGACGGCGGAGCAAGTTTCCCCTACTCATCAAGTTTGGGGGAAGTTACGCTAGGCGGCTCTGACGCAGTTTTACGCGGCAATTTAAGCAAAACGGCTACTGGGTTACNGATCAGTTACTTTACTTTACTTTATTACAGCAATAAATGAAAAAGTTTCGAACTTGAATTTCATATTTTCATTGAAAATCCTTTCAGCCTTGTCCCCGTAACTCTTATTGCTATGGGAGTATTAACCTGGCCGGAAACTCTCCAGAGTTGCTATTATAGTTAGAAAATTTCTTCATGATGATCATTGCTCCTCTGTATCCATCAATTGCGTTTGCTGTTTTCAAGTGCGAGGTTTAATTTAAGGCTGCATTCAGAAATCAGAACTCCAATTTCTGTATACAGCGAAAAATTAACTCAACTATCTGAAAGATAAAGAAAATGTTATGCAAAGAACATATAAATGAAAGAATTCCAGAAAACATGAGAATACGAATACAAATGGCAGGAAGTTAAATAAAAACTGAAAACAAAGAATTTAAAGATGATGATATGAATAAAACTAAGAGAAATTGAGACAAACTTTGTCAGAAACTTCAATGAGAATTTATCAATGGAGTTAAGATTCTCCTTTTAGTTAAACATAATGAAGAGGCCGAATGCCATGTGGTAGGTCTTGTTGCATTCGATTCAGAAATTTCTGACTTGTTCACTCAAAGTACTGCAGACAATACCAGTCACCACAGCAATACTGATGTAAGATGTAACATACCACCAGGGATGTTTATCGACCTCCTGGTCTAGATCCGCTGGGTTCTGTCTGAGCGGGGCCACCACGGGCAGGACGTGGTTTATCACCACGCAGTAGAGCCAGACAAAGTCTGAACTACTACCCAGACGGTCTTGGGGTTACGTGTGCTAACCCCCTGAAAGTATGTGAGGCCCTTACCAAATCCGACCTCTCCACACTCCCTTGACCCCAAACATTCATACAAGCACTCACACAAACATACAAACACGCAATCATACACACAGCACATATTAATTAAAATAGTTCCGGACCACTGTCCCTCGCACAGTGTTCCCTTCCCTTGTCACATTCATCTCCTCGGGGAAGTTGAAGAAGATCTCTTCTTCCTCCACCTCGATGTTCTGTGGCAGAGGAACCCTATAGTATAAGGCCATATTGTGAAGGATGGCGCAGGTATTCACCATGATTCCTGAAAGAACAAGATGTTTGATTATAGTTGCAACTGTTGATTCCTAGAAGTACTTCTTTCATTAACATTTAAGTAATACTTCATTGGTGTAGGTCCAATGCATACACTACTACTACTTCTTACAGATATTGAATTTCTATTACTTATNGTCAAAGGGATGGGTTGTTTATTTCCAGAACATTTTACGAATTTTACGTCTATTTAATCCATGTTCTCGCAATTTAGAATTTATATGAATGATTTACGACTAAAATAAGAATATATGATCATTTCCCTTTCATGTGACACTTGTCGCAATTTTGTAAGACAATTGTTTCTAATTTAATTTTGTAAAAGAAACAATCTCTGCAGGTAACGAAAACCTATTTTACGTACATTTCAAATCCATGTTCTCGCAATTTAGAATTTATATGAATGATTTACGACTAAAATAAGAATATATGATCATTTCCCTTTCATGTGACACTTGTCTCAATTTTGTAAGACAATTGTTTCTAATTTAATTTTGTAAAAGAAACAATCTCTGCAGGTAACGAAAACCTATTTTACGTACATTTCAAATATAAAAGTATATAAAACGATTATCCTCGTGTATTTATATGAGGTAACTAAGGAAATAAATGTTCAACGATTGCTTTGGTCGTCAAAGGGATGGGTTGTTACCCATTTCCAAATATTTCCAAATATTTTCACGAAATTTACTCTGAATTAAAAAAAAAACTACATTATCTTCTTTAATATTGAAATGATTTTTCTGCTTTGTGGTGAAATTGCAACTCAAATGTACACAGAAATTCTTCTCTCTTAAATATACGGAAATAGTTTATTTACGTTGAAAGTCTACTATACGGCATAGCTATTGACTTGGATTCTTCTTCCTGCTTTGAGAATATCAGGGCTCCATTTTAAATGTGTATTCACATATCAATGTTGCTCATGGAAAAATATTTATCTATATCTATTTGTAACCTATATAGCTTTTGTGGAGCAAACGCTTACCAAATTTTTTCAGAATGAGTATAGGAATCAGTGAAAGATCACGATTATGTAACCATTCACAAGGTTTTGCTTTCCCTCAGACTTCGCCAGATGTCGCACAATGGCGCTGCATGTAGCATAGATCTTTCTCGACTCTCTCCACTCACTCTATCTAAACCTTTTCCCCTGTCTACTTATGTCTCTACATTGGAAACGAATCCATTCGACCTGTTTACATGATGAGCATATGAGAGATAAGTGGCATTCAGTATTCCACAAGAGCATCCCTTTCTTCTTCCTCCGCTGCCATTTTGAATTTACAAATTACCTCACATGCCGTATCTCTTCCGCGCTGCTGCATTTCCCGGTAGTGACGAATTCTAATTCGATCTCCACGTGATATTTAATGATTAGACCAATTATTCCTTCATCTACAAATTTTCGGATGATTGGATATCTGATATAAATATGTGAGCTCTTGCTGATGAATTTTTCATTTGCTAAACGCCGAAAGGAAAATACGAGGGAGGGCACTGAAAGGGAGAAGTTCATATAATTACATTTAATCCCTCTTGGAAATCCCGCTGGTTCATTTTATCATGAGTATCACACCCGTAGTTTTTTTATGAAATAATAATATCGTATAACCCTTTACTCGAGTACATATGGTAAAATAAAATTTTAATATTGCTTATCATCATCATCAGCCATTTTCAATCCGACGTCGGATGTAGGCCTACCCAAGCGCTTTCCAATTCTCTCTATTCTGAGCCTCTCGTTGCCATGTTACCCCTAAATACCGAATGATGTCTCTGTTCCATCGGTCCCTTGGTCTTCTTCTTGGTCTCTTCACATCTCTTGGTATCCAATTCAGAACTGCTGATGTCCATCGGTTGTCGTTTCTCCTTGCAACATGGCCTGCCCACATCCATTTCAGTGATCTTACCTTATCTATGATGTTTGTCACTCCTGTCATCTTCCTAACCCAGGTGTTGCGTTTCCTGTCTCTTCTTGTGATTCCAAGCATACATCGTTCCATACTTCTTTGTGTAGTCTGAAGTCGCTGGGTTATTGCTGCGTTTAACAACCATGTTTCACTTCCATATGTCAAAACTGGTAGGATGCATTGGTTGAAGACTTTTCTCTTCAAGACCATTGGCATTTCTGAATTCAGAATACGCTTGTTCCTTCCGAAAGCACTCCAGCCTAGTTTTATTCTTCGATTCACTTAATTGATCCTGTTTTTCTCTCCTGTCGTAGTCCCAGGTAAGTGTACTCTGAATCAAGGGGTAGTAGTCTAGGGTAGTACTCTTGTAGTAGGATTGGTACTTGTGCTGCAAAAGAATTATACATTGCCTTAGTTTTCGATAAGTTTATCCTGAGTCCTATTTTCTGCCCCGCCGTGTAACAGAACTAATATCGTCCGTAAATTATATTTATGATTACACATCGATGAAGTATAGCAAGATACTCGTAATGGTTCTTATGGAAGGAAACTAATTAATTTTATTTCCTTGAAAGTTTTCGAGACAGATAAATGCGAGCATTAATATTACTTGTGGTTGTAGCATGCAGTGTTTGGAGAAAATGTTAGTATCTTGTCTTCTATTACATATTCTTTATTTCATTGTATAAAAATGTCCGTAGATGCTTAAAATTTGTTTGAAATTCTATCATTAATTTACAAGAACATAAAACCTTTTTACGACTCATTTGTTATGGGTCTTTCCTTCGAAATCATGGGTGAGGAAAGCTTTCCTAAATATATTAGTAGACAATCGAAAATGTAAAAACATTCGAACTGGGAATTCTCTCCCAAGAAGTCTTATAAATAGGGTGTCTAGATGTTTCGATTTAGACGGGATATTCACGACTTAAAATTCTTCTTACGTCCCGACTAGATCTTCGAATATCCTACTGTTAAATATAATTCCCTGAACAAAAACTAACGTAGCAAGTAATAAAATATGCGTTATTTCTGCTGTTTTGAGATAAGAATGAACTGTTACTGTCAAATTTAAAACCACAGCTCACAACAAAGACATATATTCAATTAAAATTTTTCCTGAAATTTTACTTTTGTAAAACCATTGATATAACGCAAATTAAGTATTTATATTTTAATTAAAACCTTAATGTAAGATATCTGATATNTATATATGATTAATATAGAAGGGCTAAGAAGTCTCAATAAAGACGTTTTATCATTATAATTATCATCATCATTATTATTGTTAATATCTTATTGTAACAATGATATTTTTTGGGACATTTTGTTCGTTCAAATTTCATTATTAGAAACGTACTTCTCTCCTACTCCAGTACTCAAGCACTTACCAACTCCTCACTACCATATAAAAGGAGCATTTCTACAACGTCTACAGATATCTTAAGTTCGAGATCTTCGCACCGCTTCCGCGTACATACATTGACTGCTGCACCCTTGGGATATTGCTTCATTCGCTCATTGTCCCTGAATAAGTACGTACTTCGGAGGGAACGTCATCCCGAAGGAAAACATCGAGGCAAGGCGCCCTTCAAAGTCCTTCGAACAGGTGCCTACCGATCGATGCTGACCTCTTAGTGCCCTGCCATCCCATTCTCATCGTACTGCTCCCTTAAAGTGACTCACGTGACGCGAGCATTGTCACGTCCGTCGCCTGCGATTCGCCGACCAGTGCTCTGCGATAGATCCGATCGCGCACGTGGAGCTCTTTCTAATCCTCAAGGATAAAAAATAGGAAGGAGAAACCGTGCGATCAATTTGGCGGATGGAAGGGGGGAGGGGCGACCACCTGTTATCGGAGGGAAGATTAACAAGTGGGGAGAGGATAGTTAAGGGATGGGAAAAAGATGAAAGGGGGAGGGACCTTTGGTGCCGTGTAGGCCAGCAGGACAGGGCAAGGACAGATCGATGTAGCTGTCATCGTCAAGGAGTGATAAATTTTCATACCATTGACATACTGCCCACTTGGAAATATGCCTTCCGCTACACCACTATGCTGATTGAGGCGGTGTGCTGTCAAAACGACGTCAAAACGTGAAAAACGATCCCACGGATTTGACAACTATGATTCCTGCACGTACATCGAGATTTTTCTCCGCCTTTCTCGGGTGGAATTGAAAGCTACGAGCGGGTGGATTTCGAAATCTAAATATGAATATAATGTTTATAATTTTTTAAAGCTAAATAATTGCATTAAAAAGTTTGCAGGTCCTGCGATAATTTTTTGGAATGTTTAAGCGCTCGACAGGGGTTCTGAAACTTTCATATTTCTCGGTTGGTAGCGCAGACGTGATAATTTAAGCATCTCCTGCATATTTTAGCAGGAGACAAAGTGATGTTTTTGTAATTAAGTTATGCATTTCCTTGGAGCCAGAGTGCTTTAGTAACAGATGAATGGTGTAAGAATATAAGATAGTGAAATATTTAAAACCACCTTAACATAACAATATTAGATTGAATATTAAAAACGTGACAAAAATGAAATTAAGATACACATTTAAGATTAAAAACAACAACGATAATAATAATAATAATAAATGAGCAATTAATTGATTAAAGCATAATTGTATAAATAAATAAGCAATGAATTAATCAAACATCAATAATAATAGTCATTAATAAGCAATGTGACTCTTATGACTTTTAGGTGTAAAAACACCCTACAGCAAATAATAGCACGAATAGTGATTGGACTAAAATACAGGTACAACTTACAATCTAGAAGGTAAGGTTCCTAAGCTAAATCCAGTCTCATATTGAAATTAAATTGGCAGTATTCGCTACTTTTAGCGCAAACACAAATAGTACTTTTCAGAGAGTGATCTTTAATAGATTACCGAAGGAATGGCTGTCACTCTCTAGGTTCCTTTTACTTGAAATTTATATTAATAATAATTTAATATAATTTAAATATAATTATCAGGGATTTCAATGAATTCCCTAATAACCTCTGTAGCATTATCTCCGGTAAATTTCGGTAGGTCTACAAGTATTGAAATCGCAAGTTCCTGGGCAATCGCAAAGTTCTGAAACTGCCTCTTACGTGAACCTTCCGCTTTAATTATTCTTCATTGTTTCGAAACAAAGCTTGTTTTGCTACCAGTTCATTATAATCATGCGGGCTGTCACAATTTCAACAATGGCATTAGTCACCATGGGTACATTTGAAGGAAAACAAAATAAATTATCAAAATGAGTGAGTTTCAAAAAACTTTTAAGCAGTTTCGAATATAAAATAATATTTCAAAGAAGATTAAAAATTTCCTTTTTGAACAATAATCGGCAAAATCACGCGACGATTTCGCCTTACGGCGGCAAAACAAATGAAGTCGGTGCTGAGACAGAAGCAATAATAAATATTACGAGAGACTATTAAGCAATAAGAAAAATGCTGCGCAAAAGGTGCCACGTTTTGAGAACAAATAACACGAGATCCGATCGAGTACTGCCTTTCGTAGTTATCGCTTTACGAATCCCTTATCTACACGCGATACAAAAAAAAAGAAATACTAACTTTGATCCGAAGAAAGAAAGTCTGAGAGGAGAAATATAAGACGACGATAGAGTTCGTATACTTAAGTTATAATTAATGTTTTTTCCGAGTCTCCGAATTTGGCCAATCGGTCCCAAATAATCTTTTAAACGCCCGGCAAGATAAAGCTGACAAAGGGTTTTAACCCCTGAGAAGATAAATCTGAGGCGGGATTGAGACAAATGACGTCGCCAGTGCGAAGGGGAATAAGCGACTTGATTAAAGAACCCGAATCAAAAAAATTTGGAGGAACGAAATAGGTTTATAATCGGATTTGCGTAGCTCAAAATAGCAGAGAATGCATCGACGAGGAGTAATAAAGTCACGTGGGATTACGGAGAGTTAGCGTGGAATCACCGCTCGATCACGCGCACTTAAACAATTGTGCAGTCGCGGAGGATGAATTTACCGCGAAATGCCGATTCGATGTATAAGCAATTTGATTCTGAGAAAAAAGGGCGAATGAAGAGAGAAATTCGAAACGAATTTTAGCTAAGACTGTGATTTTCCATCCGTATAGGATCCAATAGTAATATGCGATGTTTTCGTAGATATTTTATAATATAAAGGGTGGGTTCAAGCATTTACCCATGACATTAATCCTGAGGAAGTTAGAAAATAATTCCTGATATTAGCTTGCTTAGCGTTGAGCTTAATGATGATGATGGTATAAGTAATTATTATTTTTATAATTATTACCATTGTTGTTGTTGTCATTATTGTTGTTGTTGTTGTCATGATTGTTGTTGTTGTCATTATTGTTGTTGTTGTTGTCATGATTGTTGTTGTTGTCATTATTGTTGTTGTTGTTGTCATTATTGTTGTTGTTGTTGTCATTATTGTTGTTTATGTTGCTGCTGCTGTTGTCGCTATTATTATTATCAAAGTCTTTGTTTCAGGGCGAGATTGAAACTAGTTTAGTTTCTTCTTACATTTAATCCTAATCAATAAATTAACTCTTAATTCATGTTCCTTGCAGGCGATATATATTAAGTCACAATTATGTTCATAATAAGAATTATTTCCAATAACAAAGGAAGAAATAAAAAAATACGAATGCCCTTAAGGGAATAATGTAACTTCTAAATGTTGCTCGAAGGTATTGAAAGTAGCTAATATCATAAAACTACAGAAAACTGTAGTTTGGTAGAAGCTGAGAAGTTAAATAATTATATGCAACTTAAAACACTTCCAGCTAAAATTACAGCCACATGAAATACTGATATACAGCTCTTCAAATCTATATTGGTAATAGATGATTTTTTTTAATTTTATAGGGACTAATGTGAGTTAGCTATCAGAGCTAAAAACGATAAGGCCATTGGTCACCATGAATGCGGAAGAAAACGCCGAATTTGATCAAAATGAATGCGTTTCATAATATTTTCCTTATTTTAAACCATAAAAATAATCTTTAACATAGTAACAGTAATCGTTCAGTGGATTTCTTAAGCAAGTTTTCTATTTCCTTCCGGATAATTTATGTCGATGTCATGCGGATTTAGCAGTCCTTTTGTAACCCCCCCAAATTTCATATTTTTAAATTAACAGATTTCCTTGTAATACGTAACTCTTTGAATATACAATGGAAATTTAAGTTGCAATGCTTAGAGATCAAATATTGGAAATTTAAACTCTTCAGACAATATGAAGGTAATTGCTACATCAGGTACCCACAATTACTTATGGACGATAATTTGAGACTGACTGTACCTTTGAAGATACAGAACTCCCAAAACAGCGGAGGACGTGGACCATTTCCTTACCTAAAAAAGGAGAAATTCCATCGTTAGTCAGTTCTGTAGACGTGAAATTAAAAATTACTAACATGCAAAACGCACATGAAACAGAATCAAAAAATTTAAACCCTAAGATAGTTATGTTCCGAACTTAAAAATCTCTCTAATTTACAATTGAAAATACACTAAAAATACTGTCAGTCATTACATTAAAACAGTCGTTAATTTTAAAAAATTGCCGCGTTTGAGGCAGCATACTTTACTACATTCCTTGTTGCCATTTCTTCTTCTAATTATTAAAACAGGCGTGAATAAAATAAAATTAGCAAATCTGAGGCATAGTTGTCTACTTTATCTCATACATTGTTGCCATAACTTGTCAACCCCAACAATGTTCTCAAGTCTTCCTCTTCCTTGGTTGTTAATTTGAAGGTTCAAGTCAACAATAGCATTAATTTTTATTTAATAATATAATTTCTCGTAACAATTTTACAACAATGTAACGGTTGCTTTCCCGATAGACAACGCTCTCATTTTTTCTATTAATTTCTAGTTCCTGTTGAGTAGCTTTTAAAACAATTTACCCTTCTCTCTTGATTCGAAGTCTATTAAACAAAAAGAAAAAAATGTAATAGATATTTCTTTAATCAAGTAAAAATCCTGTAATTATAACACCGTAAAAACTTAACGAAGCCACCTTTATCCATTTTAATCCCAGGAAAAATATGACCTACAGCTGAGTACCTGGCAAGGCGGCGAGAGCGTGAAAATGTAACAAATAAATCTGAGAATGCAGGAAGCCGCGTCGTCACTCTAAATAAAGAGCGAGTGCTTTTAGAGATCGCAAAATAGTGCGGAACGAGTGAGCTCTAGGCAGCTTCCGAGCAATTTCGAAGCAGTTACGCAGGTGTCGAATCGATTGGAGGCGTATAGTTGGTGGGTAACTAGCGCCGGAAGTAATTCCGACTGCCGAAAATAACCTTTAGGCAGGACAGCGGAGATCCAATTGAAGGGTGGGAGGTGCGAATTCCCCCCTCCCCTACACGACTGCTGTCTCCAAACAAATCCTCATTTTCGAAATAATTAGAACTTAATGAAAAAGAGAGGCAAACACGCAGAGGGAAACGCGTGAGGGTTTCCAAATAGAACGGCGAAATGGGGGCTGATGGAAAACTGATTTACGCTCGGTGACAGCACAAAAAGAAGAGCCGGCCAGACTATTCGGACGGCCATTTTGTGCGAAAAAAAAGGCGCGGCTTACATCCGTCAAAAAGGATTTCGGTCCGCCGTGTATGTATATGTATATTTCATTCATCAAACCGAATCTCCGAATTAGTTTCGATTTATCGAAAAAATTAATTACGGTTTTCAAAGTGAGCATCCCGATTTCATTTCGGATTTTCATTACGCGCATTAATGTTTGCTCGCATTTTATGAGCCGATATTTAAAGCCTTTTTTTCCGTTNTTAACCACTCATCTGGCTATTTAAATTTTTGAAGTCGTATCCCTGTTGGGTATTTAAATTTGCATTGAGATATTTTTTCCCACCGTTTGCGCAGCGTGGTTGATTAATTATTTTGTAATCTAAAGGGTATTTTCTATAATATAATTGCTTTTTTAAATTCTTTTGTATGAAATAAATTTTAATTTTTATTTACTATTTGACAAAAAAAAACAATTATTTTCAATGATGTCTTCTTATTTTGAGGTAAAATATTTCGCGATTATTGAAAGATATTGGTTATCTTTCTTGAAACTATTATATAAATGACTTACACTGGTTTCCACTCCTGATATAACATACTATTGCATAAAGTTATCTAATTTGTCAGGTAGGTTCTTCAAAATAAACAAAGTAGTTCAAATTTTTCGGAATGTATTTATAAAAAATAAAAAGAAATGGAAAAATATATCATATACTATGAAACGATTTCAAAATGTATGAAATAATTTGTGATAAATATTTACAGATTAGGTTTTGTGTGGTAAATGCGAAAGCATGGTGCCGGACATAACCCCACTCCACAGTCAGCACACCAATATCTCGTTTCCTTGCGAGCTCCTCCCTTGCAGCAGATGACGCATCTTCTCGTTGGAGACTTCTTTGTTGTGGAGGGAACGAAGTCGGGAAAGTGTTTCTCCGTGATACGAGTAGGACGTGGTGACTTTGATGGCCTACCTTTCACTACATCCAAATTTTGTGCATATTTTTCAATAAGTTGTTCACCAAGAGTTATGATGAACTCCTTTCTTGTCAATTTCCCGTTCTTTTTTTTATAAAGGGCATAAGCATTGAGCATAGCCATATCTATCAAATGCCTAAATATCTTATGATAATATTTTTTGGGCTTATTACGTGCGATCTTGTACATATTCATGAGCCCATCACTTTTGTCTACTCCGCCCATATTTATATTATAATCCTGTACGACACACGGTTTTGTCACAGTTTGACCCCTCTTCTCAACTCTGCACATTTCAGTTCCATGACAACTGCTCACCATGATGACATCCCTCTTATCTTTCCATTTCATCACCATCTGCTTGCCTCTGAAAGCTGCCGATATTTCACCTTTCTTCAGCCTCGCTGATTTTACTATCACAGGAAACTCTTTCCGGTTTGAACGCATTGTTCCAACAACATCAGTCTGCCTTAGATTTAGCTTGTCCACTAGGCTTGGGCTTGTATACCAGTTATCCAAGTATAACGTATATCCCTTACCTAGGAGACTGTCTGTCAAGTCTAGGACAATCCGGCTGGTAACACTCTCGTCCTTATATTTTTCACTGAAACAGGTGTCCGTACCAGTATAAATAATAAATTTCCAGATATATCCGGAAGTGCTTTCACAAAGGACAAAAAATTTCATCCCAAATCTGCTCCGCTTCGATGGTATGAATTGCCTCCAAGACAGCCGTCCTTTCCACATTAGGAGAGACTCATCCACCACAATTGCTTGATTGGGTATGTACACTGCAGAGAATCTATCTCCCAAATATTTTAAAACAGGAAAAATTTTAAAAAGTTTCTTGCCTGGGCTTTCTACACTATACGTTGAATTATCAGCAAAGTGTAAAAATTTCAGTAGCAGGTAGAATCTCCTTTCAGGGAAAACTTTAGCGAAGAAAGGAGTGGCTATGCTCTCACGTTTTGAAAAATACATAGCATAGTCAGGCTTTAAAACTATGCCTTGGAGGATAAACAAACCTAATAGAGTTCTGATTTCATTCGAGTTTGTTTCAACCCAATGACGTGCTCTTGATTGTGGCTTTAGATTTGGGTTTGAATCGATGAACTGCTTAGCATAAATGTTTGTTTGATCGGCTATCATTTTACACAGTTCATCATCAACAAAAATTTCAAAGAACTCCAAAACATTCTCACAATCCACTATTTCAACTTTGATTCCACTATTGCCTATGAATGGAAATTTTGAGCGAGGCTCCTCTTCTTCTGCAGTCCATTCATATGGGTGTCCAGGGATGCTCACGGCTGTATCATCATCGGCAACACTAACTTCTTCATCAGAATCACTATCGCTAACATCAGTGTTTATGTATATGTCCTCCAGGTCATCATCACTATCACTATCTTCAATACCAAAGATATCTTCCTCTGTAACATCAGATAGCTTACTGCGCTTGCTGGATGTTGCCATCTCAAACGTCACTATGACTGTAAAATTATTCACTTCTAGAATTGAAGTGTTAATAATTTTACAGAGGAAAATCTTCTAATATCCTTGTACTAAACGTAAAGGAGGGATAAATCCGTATCTGCTCTACGTCGTTGTATATTCTCACAAAAAATCGCACCACCAACTACACCGCTCAAAGACAAGGGCAAAACTAAAATTTTTCATCCAACCCTAAAGAGATACTCTTACAATAAAATGCAACGCTGCAGCCAATAAACATGGGTTTCTCCACGTGCGGCTGGCAGAACTTCATGGTAAAGATTTCCGTAAATGCGTCTGCACAAATTTCGAAATATCTGAAAGCGCTACGGCAACTACGAAGTGGTTGCCTGTAATAAAATAAGAAGCCGCACGTAACCAATAAATAAGGGTACGGCCACGTGCTTCGGAAAATTTTCTGGTGAAAAATTTTTGAAAATGCAGCTGCGCAGGATAATGGATCATTTGAAAGCACTAGATGAAAAGATACTATGGAGCTGTGAAGTAGTTTGTTGTACAAACATAGCAATATAAGAAGCCACGGATAAGCAATAAACGTGGGTACATCCTCACGCGTCGGTAAAATTTCTGGTCAAAAAGTCCCAGAAGTGCAGCTGCGCAGAATAACGGATCACTTGAAAGCACTAGAGTAAAAGGGCCCTAAAGGATACTATGAAGTGTTTTCCTGTAGTAAAAGAAGAAGGAACGGATGAAAAATAAACTTTGATTTTTCTGCATGGGTTGGCAAAAGTTCTCGGCAAAAAATTTCCGATAATGCGAATTCATTGGATAAGTAACATTTGAAATGCACCCTTTTACAAAGCATACAAGCGGCAAATAATCTTGCTGCTTATGTCCCTTGAGTTATTTACTTTACCACTCTCTCCCACCTCTTGAGATACTCGACATAACAAGCACGCCACGACTGGGGAGCATGGATGCTAGCGATTCAGAAATAATGTTTGTCTACTTGGTAATTGCTTCTTTAGAAAGCGCAAGATAAATGAAAGTGAATAAAAGTACTGTAAAAGAGATTGCAATGAATCGTCATCGGGTCTTTGTAAAGCAATGAATATTTAGAAAAAAATTCCAAATTTACTATCAATTTTGAAATATTGTTATTTATTCCATCAAAATATACACAAAAGGAACAAATAGAAATCACTTGCACTATTCTAATTATTTCGTTTACAATAGAAAAATGTTTTATTGAAATCCACACATTGACAGAAATCAGTTAAAATTCTTCCAATCCCGAATGTGTTTGATTGGATATTTTGCATTGCAGTTACACATTTTATTTGTTTTCAGCATCAAATTAGTAGCAACATAAGCTATAAAGAATCCATTACACTTTAGTTGATAACAGCAAAATCCACAGAAATTATAGAATGCTGTAAAAATATAATTAGAATTCAGAAAATCGCAATGCATCGTTCTCCGCGTATGCGATCGCCGCTCTACATTAGGGGTAATTGTAGGCAAACCCGCACAACACACGTAGGGTTTTAGAAAACTGCGTATTTTGAAAGAGGCAAAAGTAGCATCCACCATCTAACGCCTTGAGTATGAACTAAAAGGACACGGCTCTGTCATAGACTACGCGCTGGACGAAATAATTCGGGGTACCCAAGACGAATGGCCCATAAAAACCTTCGACGAGTTATCTCGGGGTATCCACCGCGGTAACGATCATGCATGACGAGTTAACTCGGGATAACCAGATGAGTGGTTAACGAAGGAGTACACTAAGAAAGATTATTATTTCAACTTCAGTAGGTCAATGAACACAACCAATCAGTTAGATGGTGAAGCACAAACTTTACCTTCATAATCTTTAACTTTCTACAATTTTCCATATTTTTAGATGGTAAAATAATTGTTTGTACATTTTAAATTTCAAAGGCAGGAGCAATAGATATTCCGGACATCCACGTGGGTATCAAGTTCGCCTTTGGTGAAAGGGGTCCCTGGTTCGATTACCGGGTTTCCCGAGCTGTCGAAGCACTTTACACAGTATGGTTGAGTGTAGATCCGCAGATCCTTTTTTTTCTTAACGAATAGAGTATTAGTTGTATTTTTAAAAGTGATTCGAGAGCTGAGGTCATTTCGCACGTAGGCCCCCACCTAGAGTCGAAACCGGGACAGCATTAACCGAATCCGACTTGGCTATCCAGGAGCCCTTTAAAGACTAAAGAGATATATAAATAACCAATAAGGATACAATTTTGTATACAATGACTTTTAAATTAACAAATAACTGATACATTAAATATATTTTTCCGAATGATCGAAGATTACAGTACATACAGGATTTCGAATGCTTCCTTAATCTGAATTCCTTTTCAAGTCATTTTTAGAATGAGAGGTTTCGACAAGGTCTTTGATTGTTAAGGTGAAACATTTTTAAGTCTGTGAAATTTGATTTCTAGAATTAGCCGTTTAATGAATAACGATTTTATTTCATGAAAATGATGAAGGGAATCTTTGCAAGAATTCCTGTGTATAAATGGTTAAGTTTAAACGACAGACTGTTTAGAAGAAATAGTTTCGTATAATCTGGCAAGTAATGACAATCAAGAATTCGCTACGTTTGAAAACTGTGCAAATTATGCTTGACCATCATTAAATGAGCCTTGTTTATAACATAAACACATATTTACCCACTTTATACATACATACGACTTTATTTTATGGGCGAAACGGACTAATTAGTCCCGTCTTACATTTAACCCATTAGTTATAAAAAAGATATAAAAGGAAATCTTAATCGGTTACAATTAAACTATTAATTCATAATGGAACTATAACGCACATAAGGAAAAGGAAGCACTTAATATGAACAGTAATATTACACTTAGAAAATTAACGAATTAAGAAAACAGAGAAAAGAGGTGCGAAAGAGCGAGAAAAGAGGGGTAGAGTGAAAGAAAACGAAGTTGGAGAAAGGGAAAAGTTCAACTTTAAGGAAGGTTTAATTAAAGTTTGTCACTGTCAGCGGATATTTGATTTAGGAGGAGCTTGAAATGACGCTTTTTTTTATATAGGTAATGAGTAAGAATTATGCATACGTGATGGAAGTGTGTTCCATAGCCTACATGCGGAAACATGGAAAGATTTATTATAAATGTCGGTTCTATATTCTGTTATTTGGAAAATTATGAATATTTTCATAACTGGTACTGAGACTGGTTACTGTTTTTGCGTGAGAATAACTGTAAGAGAAGGTGGAGGTTTCTTATAGATTCCAGTTTCAGCCATCCTAGCTGATGATCCTTCCTGATTATCTTTTATGTACTAGAGTGAACCAAAGTCATGATAGCACATGTTCCATAACGACAGTTAAATTCAGTTTAATTAGGTAAAATTAGTATTTACCTTCATGCTACTGCACGCCAAACACCACCTATACCAGGTGGTGCATTGATTAAGGAATCGCCGTATGAGTTCTCAATAATTAGACATTTAAAATAACTCCGTAAGCCGTATAACGACAAATGGAACTCCCGTTTGGAGAACAGACGGGAAGTTCCGGATTACCAATTTCTTGTAATTTTGTCTTATGGGCATTTCGGAAATTAAACTTCCATCCTCAAGGGTCCCACAATGGGAAATGAATCATTTTCCTATCTTCAAGTTCCATCTGTCGAAATACGGCTTCCGAAGAGTTTTTAAACCTCTAATTCATTAACAGATCGTGTTACATTTTCCTTTTCTTTCATTTATCAATAATGTTCGATAGCATATTTAAATCTATTTATGTGCCCTGCAAGCCGCCTTCCGGTGTGTGGCAGGGGGTGCATGCACCATTACCTTATTTTTCTAATCAATTACTTCTCGTATCGTTCGCGGATAAAAATGATTTTGAATCGATTCGTTCGAGCTACTATTTCCCTGATCTTTCTCGCAGTATCTAAACGGCCTATGTAACATGGTGAACGCATTCTATCGGCTACTTCACCTCTGAACGTGTTTTCTCTGAATGTATCCAGTAAACTAATCCTTCGCTTAAATCTTCCAACTTCTAAAGATTCCTATGTTGCGTCCTTTGGCATGACTAAATATGGAAAAGAGAATGGATTTGAATATGAACCGAAATAACCACGGCTATGTTCAAAAGAGTGTATGAAACGAATTAAAAATCAGCAACTCAGTATGATAGCGGTAAGAAATGCATGAAAGAAGCATGGATAAATGTATTCTGAACTAAAGTGACCTTTTTAATGAGAGGGTAGTAGTGTGTGGAGTACTATTTACAGCGAATAAAGTACTTACTCCCAAAAGGAATAGAGCAACAAGAGTGTTACATACGTACTTATATTTATAATTAAAATCCTTATGGGAGAAAGTTGAAGAACCAGTGCAATTAAAGTATAATTGCGAGCATTTCTGATGACACTTCGCGTCATCAGCAAGCTTTTTTATGGAATGAGCAAAAGTTACATAAAAGGTTAGTCCGTAAGGTATACAGACCGAAGACTAGTTTGAACTCCATCGGTGGCTACTTAAAGCCTTGGACCGAGCATGAGGCTTACTAAAGATGAGGAGTGAGGTACTTTTTCGTTTTTTTCTCACCGAGGGAAATTCTACCAGTTGAAAACGTCCATGAACGTGCAGCACATTGAGCCTTTAAATAATAAGTTTCGTGGCATTCAGAGAGGAGTGTGGCCAAAATTAAAGCCGTAATTTAGCGCCACTCATACCTCAGTAGCTCACATCGTAAGACAGCTATAAATAAGTGACAAATTTAAATATACGGTGAATAGTCTCAAGCGATATTTGGTGAAACTCAATGATAAATTAGTATTTCATGACAAAATTTGTACAAATTCCGCAAAAACGTTTGCCCTTGCTATGGGTTCGTGTCAGTTTTTTATTGTTGGCGTTAATTCACGCCGAAACCGGTTAACTTATGCCACAGATTTGGTGAAATTTGTATCCGTTTTGACATTGAATACTTCCTTATAACTATATATTTTCTCATTTCTGGTCCAAAAAAATTTCTAAATTAATGAAATGAAGAAGGTTCTTTCTATAGTACCTTCTTTCAAGAAGGTACTATAGAAAGAACCGTTAGGTAGATGGTGAAAAGTACAAGAAGTTATTTTCCTGAAAATTTTAATTAAAGACCACCTGTACCAAAAAAAAACAATAGAGAGATTGAATCAAGAAGATGTAATACAAAAGGCGGCGTGTTCAATCGCCCTTACATTGACCTTCTTCATGGAGCACTTCTCTCCATTTCACTGAAGAACACCATAACTCACTTCCGTCATCCACTCAGAGGCTTCAGGTCGTCGAATTATAAGAACGTTTGAGAGCAGACATCTGAAACGTACAAGAGAGGGCACTCTTATCGTTTTAGGAGATGTTCTCGGTTGTTTCAGCAGATTAAAGGAGTAATATCGGAATAAAGTACCCCTTGCGCTTCTGCTTTCCCTCAAGTCCTTTCCAAATATTCCCTTTGTAATAAGCATTTCGGGGTCTTCGATGGTATCGAGGAAGGCTCGGAGAACTAATACGCCAACATAAACTCGGGTAATTTGCCCAGATTTTAACGCGAAGAGGCGGTTATTGGTTAAGATTATATCTGTCGCAATACGCGTTGAAATTCTACGGAGATGTTCCAAGAAACCGGGTGGGGATGGTACAAATGAACCTCTGATTTTGATAGAACTTGGTGGGGCGATAGTAAAAGAGACACAAATTGCCCACTTTTCGAGAGAAATGTTCTACTCAAGGACTAGTTCTACGTCATTTAAAGATACCATATTATGCAGGATTATAAGAGGGTAGTAATACATAGCAGTTATGCCAAGAGGCATATCTTGATGAATGGAATATACCAGTGACGCTAAAAAACGGCATAGGTATATTTTTTCCTTGTGAAATGCCATGAAAAGTGTTACTTGTAGATTCATTGAGCTACAATTATGTGTTCTGATTATAGCTTTCTGGTTCAAGGAAGAAAGCATGGAGAATCCACCTCCGCACCCCTCTCCGGAAGCCCCACCTCCTTCTTCTAGCTCTAATTAGCTAATGGCAGAAGGAACGATGTTTCAATCAGTCTTCGGGCTAAATTATTCACAGAAGGCAACGTGTATTGACAAGTAGAATATTTTTCATATGCATTTTGGTACTTTTTATGGAAAAAGGTATCTTTCGTTTACTTCTACCACAGAATTGTTCATGGCAGTATTAATGTGAAAGCAAATGAAGTATGAGAGATGATAAAATCTGTATTTCTTCTGGTCATTCCCAATAAATGCCATAATAAAAGTTATTCCTGAGGTCATATAACCGCATGGACCTTTCCTCCTATAACATTTTTAGTCAGTGAGGAAAGGAAGGACAAGATACCTCACTCCTCACTATGCCTCATTCCCTATCCAAAGGTTTTTGTGTATAGCAGTAAAAGGGTTGAGGGTATGACCAACCGTAGAACGGATGACTACCCGGAAAATGAATAGTAATGATAAAAGCATGGACAAATAGTATGAAAGTAGAATTGATCATAAACCTTAAGAAATTAAGCGAAAGATTTCTTGTGTCAGGATTAGGGGAAGATACTGACTGTAGAAATCTCACAAACAAAAACACTACAGTATAAAAATTTACAGGAAAAGCGCTATGTAGCTTTCCTGAAAATTTGAAAAAAAGAAATTGAAAGAGATACTTCTGTAAGGAGTCAAAATAAATTACGCTTCAGTATCGGGTTGAAGACACTCATTTTCTAAAGCAAGAAAAAGAAATTGGCTCTTTAAGCTCTAGCTCAATAAACTCCTTTAGCTAAAGACACTGAATAACGAGTTAATTTGTTCACAAAGTAAAATCTTCGATGAACTAAAGAAGGGGCAGTCTTTATAAGGCATTTTGAATATTATTTTCAGATCTGCTTCCCACAACATTAATTTCCGTATCGCCTTCTTACCAGTGTATTCAGTGTTCTAGCTTCCGAAGTAACATTAAAAACATAAATCCCTAGATACGAGCATATGTTGACAAAACCGCTAAACTATCCCCGATAAATACTACTTTTCTGGATAAGCATCACACAATTTACCCATTGAGGACAGTGAAATTAAAAATGCTTCCCATACAAAGATTACTCAATAATGAACCTTGAGTAAATACCTTACAAAATATTTTCATCGCTGAAACAAATCAATGCCGTAACTTTAACGTCCTTTTCTAAAGTTAGATTTAAATATAAATGGAAAGAAACAATGACGCCTTGCATCGTAACAAAAGGAAATTATTATAATTATCCGATTTTTTTT
>KZ309054.1:12612-24461 GCA_000376725.2 Ladona fulva
TTCATTTATAGAAATTAAAATAATATCATAATGAAAAGAAATTAAGCGAATTATTTATAATAGTGATTACTTAAATTAAGGAAGAATTGTGTGCATATGTAATATTTTTCTTTATTCAGCATCTATTGTTTATCATTTCTTTGCCTTGCAACGTCATAGTCTGATTTCGCAGTATTATTTCTGAGACAGGCGATCGCTTCGCGGTATGGCTGCACGAACTCGACAAGAAGATGGAGGCAGAAAAAAGGAAAATTTCGCTATTAGTAGATAATTGTCCTTCTCACCCAAAATGAATCGAACTGAGGAACAGAAAAGTTAAATTATTTCCTTGTCCCTTGTCAACCCTTCGACGTAATAGACAGGTGAGAAAGCGATGATGAATGGCGGACGGAGCTTCAGGCAAGGATAGAACAACCTGGTCATTTTGAAAATTTTGTTGAAGTTGATAATGGCTTGGTTACTAGTGGGCTGCAAACAATCGAAGATACTATAAAACAAAATGTATTTGCTATTAATTGCCAATGTTCTCACAAAGCCTCTAAATATGCAACGTTTATACATATGATTATATGAATACTTTCGTAGGGAGGTGTGGCTAGCCCCTTTCACATCTGTCCGGCAGCCGTACTTACCATAGTCCTTCAACACGGCCATTTACTGAAAACTGTATGGGACATTTCTCATTGTTACGGCAGGTGACGTCCTGCGGTGTGGTGGCCCGGGCGGGGCCGGGATTTTTGGATTCCCTTGACGTTCGACTTAGTCGATAAAATTTCAACAATCAATAAAGTAATTTTTAATAAATAAACAAAGATTTCTGTGAATAAAGTCTGATCGATGGGACAGGGGGCACAGCAGTGTATCCCTATCAGGGAGTGAAGCCTGTAGCTGCAGGTAGGGAGCCTGTAGCTGTGGATGGCCACCCCAGTGCCGTAGACAGCAGACCACAGCGGACTTGTCGTTCAAAGGCAGGAAATTTCAGAAATTATTATTCCGGAAAATAGGATGTGAAACACCCTGATGTGATTCGTTCCTTTTTAATTAATTGGATGAACCCACTGCATTCAATTTCTCCTTTTTTCATAAGTCGATAAACTATAAACCACGCTAGTATTTGCTCCCTTTCTATTTTTTTACTCGTAGAAATGTTAGAAACTCTTCCCTGGCGCTGCACTGAGACGGGTATATAGAAATGAAACGAAGGAAGCTTGTTACAGCTACCGTGCCGGATAAGTGTGAAACCGCGCCTACCGTGTGCCGTTCATACGATGCCGTGTACGCGGCTGCTGGACAAAGGGTCTATGGTTCGAAGCATCTCATGAGACATAGGCAAGGTAGAATGAACCCCACAATCGGATGTCTTACCTATAGAAATGTTGGAAATTTTGTTAAGAAAAGCCTGCTGTAAAGCAAATATTATTGAAGACAGAAGTTACCACTTTTAAGGATTACAGTTGGTATAACTTTCATAAACTTAACATTTAACTGCTCCTTTATTGATTCACTAAGCGAAAGCAATCTTTACTTACCAAACTAACTACCAAGAATGATCTAAACATAATTTTTTTTGAGGCCAAAGGCTATATTATATTGCACTCAATAAGCTAAAGAGAAATATTTACTGGGTCTACTGCATTAGTTCAAGATTTCTCTTCTGCTAATATTACTTATGCGCTGAAAAATATTTGATTATGTCTTCATATAACTTTTCAGTCAGTGGCACAAATTTCATATGCATTGATAACAATTTCATTCAGCATTGACAACATTTGAAAGGCTTTCTGAGAGTGGGCTCTGCTCCTTCCAACACCTTGATTATGCAGGTGATATTAAAGCCCCATTTTGCCAAGTAATAGGAAAAAGTGTGAAAAATTGTGAATTCCTTGGGTTTTACGGCACGGTTTTATTATGCAAAGTAAATACACCTTTCCTCTTTGCTAAGTAATAGTTATATTCATGTTCGTTGTTGCACTCAATTTCAATGGCCGGGTTATGAACCTAAAATAGATAGATGAAAATACATGGAACTTGCAGCTGGTATGCATCTTCAAAAAAAGGAAAACAGCGGAAGGGTTTTCTCGAAGATAACTGAACGACTTAAACCCCATACATATTTCTGCGAACCATTTATGGGATTTATATTTCAGTCTCATCAATCCATTTTGCAGGCTTTAAAATTAATGCATGACAATATTTGTCAATGGGATATGATTCTGTTCTACTCGCTTTTATTTATCTTCAGTACGTCCATCTCTTAGTTCGGAGGCATCACAATAACCGCTGAAACGCTTTCAGAGACCTATCATATAAAAAAATTGGTATATAGGCAGCGGAGAAAATTTGGTATCCACGTTACATTATAACTCGAATTAACTTACCTTACTATGGAACGTTTATTTGATATTTGGAATACCAATCAGGAAATTAGCTGCATAAATCTGAATGGTGGCGCTATTTTTATCCCTGTATTAGCTGACGGTAATATGTAATATTTTAACCTTCGACCCCATCTAAATTCGGACTAACATAACCCGGATATATCGAAAAAAATCAAAGGAAGTCAATTCATTTATTTATATTTGATTAAATTAATGTTAAAATTTAATTTCAAAGATGCATGATAAATATCAGTTTTTATACTTTAATCAGTTTATTAAGCGAATTATTTATAATAGTGATTACTTAAATTAAGGAAGAATTGTGTGCATATGTAATATTTTTCTTTATTCAGCATCTATTGTTTATCATTTCTTTGCCTTGCAACGTCATAGTCTGATTTCGCAGTATTATTTCTGAGACAGGCGATCGCTTCGCGGTATGGCTGCACGAACTCGACAAGAAGATGGAGGCAGAAAAAAGGAAAATTTCGCTATTAGTAGATAATTGTCCTTCTCACCCAAAATGAATCGAACTGAGGAACAGAAAAGTTAAATTATTTCCTTGTCCCTTGTCAACCCTTCGACGTAATAGACAGGTGAGAAAGCGATGATGAATGGCGGACGGAGCTTCAGGCAAGGATAGAACAACCTGGTCATTTTGAAAATTTTGTTGAAGTTGATAATGGCTTGGTTACTAGTGGGCTGCAAACAATCGAAGATACTATAAAACAAAATGTATTTGCTATTAATTGCCAATGTTCTCACAAAGCCTCTAAATATGCAACGTTTATACATATGATTATATGAATACTTTCGTAGGGAGGTGTGGCTAGCCCCTTTCACATCTGTCCGGCAGCCGTACTTACCATAGTCCTTCAACACGGCCATTTACTGAAAACTGTATGGGACATTTCTCATTGTTACGGCAGGTGACGTCCTGCGGTGTGGTGGCCCGGGCGGGGCCGGGATTTTTGGATTCCCTTGACGTTCGACTTAGTCGATAAAATTTCAACAATCAATAAAGTAATTTTTAATAAATAAACAAAGATTTCTGTGAATAAAGTCTGATCGATGGGACAGGGGGCACAGCAGTGTATCCCTATCAGGGAGTGAAGCCTGTAGCTGCAGGTAGGGAGCCTGTAGCTGTGGATGGCCACCCCAGTGCCGTAGACAGCAGACCACAGCGGACTTGTCGTTCAAAGGCAGGAAATTTCAGAAATTATTATTCCGGAAAATAGGATGTGAAACACCCTGATGTGATTCGTTCCTTTTTAATTAATTGGATGAACCCACTGCATTCAATTTCTCCTTTTTTCATAAGTCGATAAACTATAAACCACGCTAGTATTTGCTCCCTTTCTATTTTTTTACTCGTAGAAATGTTAGAAACTCTTCCCTGGCGCTGCACTGAGACGGGTATATAGAAATGAAACGAAGGAAGCTTGTTACAGCTACCGTGCCGGATAAGTGTGAAACCGCGCCTACCGTGTGCCGTTCATACGATGCCGTGTACGCGGCTGCTGGACAAAGGGTCTATGGTTCGAAGCATCTCATGAGACATAGGCAAGGTAGAATGAACCCCACAATCGGATGTCTTACCTATAGAAATGTTGGAAATTTTGTTAAGAAAAGCCTGCTGTAAAGCAAATATTATTGAAGACAGAAGTTACCACTTTTAAGGATTACAGTTGGTATAACTTTCATAAACTTAACATTTAACTGCTCCTTTATTGATTCACTAAGCGAAAGCAATCTTTACTTACCAAACTAACTACCAAGAATGATCTAAACATAATTTTTTTTGAGGCCAAAGGCTATATTATATTGCACTCAATAAGCTAAAGAGAAATATTTACTGGGTCTACTGCATTAGTTCAAGATTTCTCTTCTGCTAATATTACTTATGCGCTGAAAAATATTTGATTATGTCTTCATATAACTTTTCAGTCAGTGGCACAAATTTCATATGCATTGATAACAATTTCATTCAGCATTGACAACATTTGAAAGGCTTTCTGAGAGTGGGCTCTGCTCCTTCCAACACCTTGATTATGCAGGTGATATTAAAGCCCCATTTTGCCAAGTAATAGGAAAAAGTGTGAAAAATTGTGAATTCCTTGGGTTTTACGGCACGGTTTTATTATGCAAAGTAAATACACCTTTCCTCTTTGCTAAGTAATAGTTATATTCATGTTCGTTGTTGCACTCAATTTCAATGGCCGGGTTATGAACCTAAAATAGATAGATGAAAATACATGGAACTTGCAGCTGGTATGCATCTTCAAAAAAAGGAAAACAGCGGAAGGGTTTTCTCGAAGATAACTGAACGACTTAAACCCCATACATATTTCTGCGAACCATTTATGGGATTTATATTTCAGTCTCATCAATCCATTTTGCAGGCTTTAAAATTAATGCATGACAATATTTGTCAATGGGATATGATTCTGTTCTACTCGCTTTTATTTATCTTCAGTACGTCCATCTCTTAGTTCGGAGGCATCACAATAACCGCTGAAACGCTTTCAGAGACCTATCATATAAAAAAATTGGTATATAGGCAGCGGAGAAAATTTGGTATCCACGTTACATTATAACTCGAATTAACTTACCTTACTATGGAACGTTTATTTGATATTTGGAATACCAATCAGGAAATTAGCTGCATAAATCTGAATGGTGGCGCTATTTTTATCCCTGTATTAGCTGACGGTAATATGTAATATTTTAACCTTCGACCCCATCTAAATTCGGACTAACATAACCCGGATATATCGAAAAAAATCAAAGGAAGTCAATTCATTTATTTATATTTGATTAAATTAATGTTAAAATTTAATTTCAAAGATGCATGATAAATATCAGTTACGATATTGTAAACAGTATCTAGAAAATGATCAACGGTAGTTTTTTATTCAATTTCAATATTTCCTCTAAAAAAATTATATCGAATACTGGATTTCATAAAGCTCAAAATATTTATAGTCATTTAAGAATTATAGTGATCACAGTAGTAGTTTCCAACCCTCTCCTCCCCTACTGCGCTACCCCTATCCGTTGTCTGAGCGTGAAAAGGTTTGCAGGCTTTCGAGTCGTTCTCTATTCTGTTGACTGCTGAAGGCTACAGTTCGATCCTGCTCGTTGAAATCTCGCTGCCGCATGCACGAAGGACTTCGCCTGGCATTGAAGACCTTATCGTAGACAGTTGGTCGCATATCTTCGTGAGTCTTATTTAAAATGTTAGTATAAAAATTTTTAATTGTTCTTCGTTGACTTAGGTGGTAGTGTTCGTCAACTTATTTTTACTTTGGTTTGATCAGCTTCCAATATCTTCTCGGGAATTTGTTAAAAGTGAAGTAAATGAGTTAACCGCGTTGGAAGATCGTTGCAGTTTTATCTTAAAGATCATTTTAAAGGGCAACCGTATTGGTTAAATTGCTTCATTCTGATTACGACGTTTCTCGCTTGCCAGTTTAATGTCCATCAGTTTCCAAATTGGATTAATTTGTTCCGTACGACATGCCTTCACCAATGAGCTGTTAAATGGAATATATTTGACCAGCGAAGCTGATCCTTAGTGGGTTAAAATTTTTCTATTTGTTATTTTCAGTAAACCGAAAACTTATCCCCCCGATTTCATTATTAAGGTTAGCTTCCCTCAAATACCTTTGATGTATCGTAGTTTCATGTAATTAACAACCGGGCCTTATTTCGGCATCAGAGGACCATTTGAGCTTGAGTTCTCTACTTCATTGCAGCTGGTGAATTTGAGTTCAATTAAGAATTACATGTTGGGTACGCATATGAGCATTGGGATTTGGAGAACCATTAGATTCAGCCTACATTGAAATAGCTTTTCATTTTCCTGGTTCTAAATTTTCTCTGGTTTAATAAAACATGTTGGTTACGTGAGCCTACCCTGAAAGTGATCCGGTAAACAAACGTGGGTCGGAAAGCATCCTTGGGCATTACTTTGGTTGGCGGATTGCAGAAGTCCTACGCTCTTTCAGCTAATTCTGTGACAACTGGTTGGCCGAGATATTGTGAACGCATTGACTTCGCGCCGTTGCAATGGAAAGGTGGGGTGGGGTGATTCCCTAATCAAGCTTACTTGAGACATTCGCTCACGTATGAATGGGTTAGGAAATAGCGTAATTGGTGCCTTCTCATTCGATCGGGCATTTCAGTGACGCGATAACCGTAACCACAAGATTGTTTAATTCACTAGATTTTTGGTAATATATTCTTTGCAGAAGGGAGACTTTTCGCCGATAAAATGCGAAAAATTACCTGTTAACAGTTCAAATTTAGAAAACTAGTTAGTCTGTGAAAATGGCTTCGTAATTTGATAAACACTCAAGCCTCAATGAACGTTTCGCCGTGCAGCGGTTACCTCTCATGCATTTTCTGAAACAATCTGTGGCATTTGTGACGATCGTGACGTCTTGCCGAGTTTATCCGTAATAAAAATCTTCAAGTCTGTTACTGGCATACTGGCGATGCTTTTGTGCTCTGTCTTCATGCAAATTTTGTTATTGCTCGGGTTAATTTACTATTTGATGTCGATATATTTGTTACGTAATATTATTTTCTTCGACTATATTGAATGAAATTAAAATATTGTTGGAATTTTAGTCACATTCGAAAATTTTATACTTAATGTGTATTTCCTATCCATATTAGTGAAAAGTTCAATCTGTAATTTTAGAAGCTGTAGAACTTATTTTCCACTATTTTAGATAACAGCAATTAAAATGCCTCAAAATTTTAGAGACCTGTGAAAACGCCTCTAGTAAAGTTAATATTTTCTAGTATTACCTTCTCGTTGTGGAGTTCATAAGCCTTTCAGTGACATGCATTTTTATTTTCGAATTCAAAGTGAAAAATGTAACTCTCATATTATATTTTTTGCAAAATTTTACTGTAAAAACGTTCCTTGCGAAGTTAAATAATTAGTTTATTCTCACCTTACCTTGTTTTCTCATATTGGTTTATTTTTGCCAAATGATATTTAAGAACTACAAACTTCTAAAGTTAATAATTCTTGTTTATTCTCATCTTACCTTGTTGAAATGTTCAGTAAGCATTTTGTTGACATTTTTTTCCAATTCAAAGTGAAAAAATCTAATTTGAATTTTTTGTGGACAGTTGTTCAGTAGTGGAATGTTGTTCAGCAGCATCTCCCATGTGCAATTTAACACCAAAATTTTTTACTGCAGGTTCAATTCAGCAAAATGTGCTCAGCTCGAGGAATTGCAGAAAAGGATACACCAGGAGTATTTTTTTACATGCTTTATTGTGAATATTTTGCAATGTAAATTTTATTACAGAGAGCAATAAAGAAATGTCAGAAAAGACCTTTTCAAGTTTCATTGTGAATGTGTCCAACTCCTCACCCGCCAAAAATTTTGGTACAGCAGGGGACGTCAAACCTGGGCCTATCTCGGAGCTCAAAAGAGCAATTGTTTTTCCTGCAGCTGTGGCAGCCATATTTGTTTTCTGCACTTGTATTCTCAGTGATCCAAGTCCTTCCAATGGCTATGTCCAGAATAAGTGAGAATTATTCTGAACATAGCCATTGAAAAGACAGATCACTGAGAATACAAGTACAGAAAACAAATTGATCTGAAAAAATAAAATTATGAAACATGAGAATACATTATTTTTTTAACCAACTGAATGACCTTGGGGACTTAGTATAATTTTTTGAGCTACTTTGGCTTCAAAGGGTTAAAGCAAAATTTCTGGAAATTCTAGAATGTTCTGGAACTGGCATCAAAGGGTTAAAGCAAAACTTCTAGAATGTTCTGGAAACTTCATGAATCTATCAAGCAATATAGACTTATATAAATCAAGAATAGTTACACAACATTACTGAAAAATGATTAGTAGATACAGAAAAAAAAATTGTGAAACATGAAAATATTGTGAATTGTTTAACCAATTGAATACCTTGTGGACTTAATAAAATTTTTGAACTGCTTCCACTTCAAAGGGTTAAAGCAAAATTACTGGAGATTGTAGAACATTCTGGAAATATCACAATTTCTTTCAGTAAACTCAAAGCCCAAACTCTTAACTAAAAATTGATGAACTATCAAATAATAGACAACAGAAATTTGAGTTCAAGAATAATTACATGAAAAACTGAAGAATGTCAAGAACAAGAAAGAAATTATCAAGCAACAGTGAAGAATCTTAATACATTTCAAGAATAGCAATGCATAATTTGAATATGAAAATTTTACTGAAAAAATAGAAATAATGAAAATTGGAATTCAAGAACAATTACATGAAAGTATTGAAAAATGATAACAAGAATTAAATTAACAAGCAACTGAAGAACTGCAATAAATTCTGAAGAAAATCACAAGCAATGGATAATATGAAATTCTGAAAAATGCTATCAAAATTAAAGTTTTCCATTTACTGAGTACTTGAAAATGACACAGGCCTTTAATATACAGTAAAACATGAGATAAAACTTATGAAAAACAAACATGTTACTGTGTTCAGAAGAGCAGAGAATATCAGTAATAATTTATTATTCAAATGTTACACAAAGACATCTATGAAAAAGTTTGATAGAGGAACATGGATGATTTTGGAACTGCAGTGTTCCTATTGCAAGGAATAATTGATTCAATTAAAATGTGGAACATACACTGAACTAAGAAATATAAATGGCTTGAACTTTGCAACCTGCATAGATATATAGATCGAAAGAAAAATGTAGTAGAATCCCAAACAGAAGTGAAGGGAGTTTCTATTTTTATGAATATCCTAAATAAATTCTCCTCAGAGGCTGAACTCGACCAGCACTTAAAAATGTAGTCTTCACATTACATTTACTATTCATGATGTTTGAAAACTTATTACAGGATTTTAAAAGAATTACAGTACAAGATAAGTTGTCCTAAAACTTGGTTCTACCTAAAAATAAGTTATGATCTCTGATTTGATTATACAGGGAATCAAAACTTCCTGGATAAAAATGAGAATTAGATTAATCAAGCACACATTTGATTTCATTTCACAAAGAAATCACTATGAAAATGCTGCTCATTTAGTTATAAACAACTGCAATCAAATCAGATTGCCGAGCCTTCTGAATTCCTTATCACTTGAAATAAGCCATTCGTGATTGTGAATTCAAGTACCTTGAGGATTGAAATTCAACATTAATGTTTGGTTCTGAAAGTAAGTGACAATTTCAATGAATTATTCCAAAGTCAGCCTTCCAATTACTTTTAGATATAGTTCTCATTAACATTTAATTTGCTTTCAGACCAGAGTTTCAATGCATAATCTTTCATATACTTATATACTAATCCTTTACATAATCAGTGAGGGTTTTAAATGAATCCTCTTTATATTCTTATCCCTTAGATAAAGAATATGCACAAATGCATGAGTTCACATAAAGTGCATTTAAATTATTGCAGCTCTAAAGGGAGGAATCCAGAAATGAATTGGTCTACTAGTAAGTTAACATTATCTATAAGTTTACAAACATAATCTAAAAAAATGGGTTCAAATTGGGAAGAAGTTCTTTCTCTCTAATAAAAATACACTGAAAATCATAATGCATGGCAAACAGAAATACTGCAGTTTCCAAAGCATGTGCCACATTAAAACAAGATATTTCTAAAGCCATAAAAGAAATCACACCAAAACATCCATCTCTAGGTCAAAATGGTTCATGATAAAAAGTAAATATAGATTGAAGTAAATAATTAAATCCCTTTCATTCCAAACAAAAACTGACACCCATTAAAATTCTCTCTAGAATTCATTCCTATTTAATGTGTTAGTGAATTAGTGTTTCTTGATTTTACACAATTAAAATGAGTAAAAATTGAGGAAATATTTTTGAGATTTAGTTTGAATTATCATATAAAAATTTTAATAATAATACAAATGTTATTTTTGTTCACACTGGCTCATTTTCAGCACAATTCACAATTCTAAGGTCTCTAATTGACCACAATAAAGTATTTCATCAATAAAATACCATGGTTAAATATACCACACAATGCTCATCTCGGCGGATATGGAATGATTATGACAATGCTGATGATGAAATGGTCAATAGAGAGAATCTAACGTAATCTATGCTAGTCCACCAGTTCCTACATGGAAATCTCAAATGTAAATAATATCACAGGTAATTAATCTCAAGTGGATTGATAGTTAAAAATATTGTGGAATAAGGATTAGGTTTAAGTTGATTAGGTTTTTTGTATACTTTACTTTAAAATGGAAATGATTCTAAGGTTAGCACAAATTTACATATGCTAATTCTTGCAATATTGACTGAGTGTTTTATTTAGGAGCAAATATAATAGTTCTATGAAACCCTCACAATCTGTTCGTACTAATACCAAGTTAACAGAGATTTAATTATTTAAATACACAACCAGAATAATATGGCAATGTTCTTTCCAGAAATTATAATCTTTGGTCACGTCAATCATTATCAAAACTTCAGTCTATATTAATGTTGCAACAAATTTAAAATTAACCTAAGGAAAATAAGAAGATGAGGAAAAAAACATGAAAGGCAAGAACATCTTTTCAGAACAAAGGAAGTGATTGATGACAAAATTATGAGAATAAGAGCTCAAGGGAAAATACTTCATTAACAGAATTGGGGGAATGATATGGGGACAAATCAAGGAAATCTAACATGCAAGAAATGATTAACTAATAAATGCCCAGGAAATGTTATTATTTTAAGAGTTGCTCAAAGGCATAAAATATTAATATGTCTGATAAAATTTCTTACCTATCATAATCATGAATATAGCAAGTAGAGAGTTCCTTTCCCAAAATCAAAAGCTGTTAACTGTATTACTCAAAAAGAAAGAACTGAAGATTATCAATCTAAAAAGAAAACAAATTCGGTAGAACAGAAATAAAGTTGAATCAAACACATTGGTAAAAAGTCTATAGCTTTTTCAAGAGAAATCAAAGGAATTTCCACTTCATGTTTTAAAACAGATAAGATTGAGTTTAGTTTAATCTTCAGAATAACCTTCTGAAATGGCCAAATTATTACCAATGTTTTAAAAATAAAAATATGAATTTTTCCTCTAAAGAGAAATTCAAAAACATTGAGTTAAAGTATTAAACGAGATGAGTAATAATGTAGGCAACTGCAAGGCTTGTATTTCACAGAAATCAAGAAGTATGAGTTTATAATCCTTAGCAATCATATTGCAAGGTCGTCTCTCCATTGTCATTTATAAGGTGACTGAATTTTACACAAAGTGTGCAGAAGTGGACTTGGGAAATATATTATTACAAGGCCAAATAAAGAAAAGGGAGATATGAAACTAAGTTTTTGCAACATTTCCCAAATTAAGACCAAAAGTATGAAAGTCATAAAGCTAAGGGAAATTAGCACACAACCAATAAGTCCATTTATGTGTACATAGTTATTGAACTGTGTGTGTGTTATTATAATCA
>KZ309054.1:33380-70811 GCA_000376725.2 Ladona fulva
TTTCTTAAAATTTGTAACTATTTTATGTCAGGTACGCTGATCTATTTTGGACGTCCACTTCGTTCATCTGAACAAAAGGCAGTATATATTCCTATTTGCCTTATTATAATTATTTATTTATATATGAATTATAGATGTATATGAAGAATCTTTTACCTTATCGAAAATGACCGACGACCGGCCGGAGACGGCAGCGGAGACGAGGGCTTACAAAAGGAACACACACCGATCAAATGCTATCTTTCTTTTCGGAAGTGATTGGCAAAGTGTTTCGGAACGTGTCTTTCTAATTGCAAACCTTCCTAAACACAAAGTTTAGGTTTATGACAGGGTTATTTGAAGGGATGTCATTGTATGTATATTATATTATAACCCTCAGTAAACGCACATTACGAACCCCAAAACGGCAGTGTTCACAAAGTAGCTAGTAAAGGAGTTCAAGGGCCAGCATCGCAATCTGCTGGGAATTCCGCTGCTAGGGAAACAATATAGAAATCGTAGAGTAATCCAATTTATATGTATCCCAGAAAGGAATGACCCTAGAAATAGATTTGGAAGAAATTCAGGCGTTTTTGGGAATGCTGATTATTATGGGGTTTCATAGGGTTCCCAGCATTAGACTATTCTGGTCCCAGGACGAAAATTTTCATGTAGAAATCATTTCTAAAGTAATGACAGTGAAAAGGTTTCTATAATTTTTGCGAGACCTGCATATCAACGATAATACCGGAATGCCGAGGAAAAATTACTCCGGCTTTGATAAATTATATAAGATTTCACCGTCAGTTGACAACGTGAATAAAAAATTCATGGACATGTTCAAACCCTACAGGTGGCTTGCAGTGGATGAATCGATGGTTAAATTTAAGGGAAGATCATCAATGAAGCAATATTTACCAATAAAACCAATAAAAAGAGGTTTCAAAATCTGGGCCATTTGCTACAGCATGATAGGCACATCACACTTATTCCATTACATGGGAAAGTAAAAGGTGGATGAAACTTTTTTATTATTACATGGATGCAGCGATTGTAAACAGCTATATTATTTATAATGTTTATTTGCTGAAGTCGTATCCTAAAAAGAAACCGATGAGTCACCTTGAATTTCATTCTAGACTGGCGTCAGATTTGATAGGCAAATACGCTTCAAGAAAGCAAGTTGGTCCGCGGCCAGCTGTGTATGGGAAAACAAAAAAGTGTACCACTGGGAAATCAACATCGGTCTCCAATAGCATTCAGCTCTTCAATGTTGGAGAGCACTTGCGGACAAAGGGAACGAAGCGTAGGTGTACTCATTGTATTACGAAATTACAGCCAAAAAGATCCACAATAACTTGCGAGAAATGTGATGTTGAACTATGCTTGGAATGCTTTATTCCCTTCCATAAGTAGGTTAGGAGGGTTAGAAAGTAATATTTGATGTAAAATTATACGAACTGCTCCATTGATTTTTTAAAAATATACATTGTTTTATTATACTGTAATTCAGTGTTTAGATATTCACCATATTTACTTATGAAATATTACCCGATTTCTGTTTCTCCATGTATCATCTTTTATTTTCGTTGTGCGCACCATGTATTTTTTCATGAATATTTCTTAAATAATTCAAAATTAAATTTTTTGTTCTATAATAAATTCCGTTCCTAAAATAAAAGTAAATTATTGCATGAATCATCCAAGAAATCGCCCATTCTATTTTGGATTATTATTTAATTATTAATAAGGTTATTCCAGAGAATGTCGGAAACTATTCAAACCCTTGAGGAAAAGAAATTTTAAAATTATCAGCAATCTCAAACGCATAAGTTTCGCTAAATTGCTTAACAAAAAAATGCATAAATGGACCCTATAATAACCACCGACGCATTGGGGATTGTGAAGATTTCGGTCTCGTAAGTGACCGGTGGTTCCTACATGGACCTCCCCTTTTTCGTAATAAATATTTTTTTTCGATGTAAACTAAACGAAACTTTGTTCTGGAAGGCTATTCCATGTCATTCACTTAGAAAATACAATTCCATACCGCCCTTGGAGTTTTGCCCTATAAAGGGTTAAGTCTCTTTTCCTCTATTCATGTTGAACTGTTCCTGAGAGTTTTTTCCCATTAGATTATTCATTTCACTTGTAATAGAGCACAAAATATTCAACGCCAGCAAAAGAAACCTATTCTGGTTATACGTTGAAATGAATACCTTTATACATTGAAGTAGAGCAACAACGTATAAAAATGCAGAAATATGAGAATTTGTTGAAAGTATTACCTTTGATTATATTTTGTTTCACTCACTACATTTCAAATTACTAACCACTGAAATATTTTCGTGATTAATTCTAATTTTCCTTTATTTGCCGGATTTTTCCTCGTCGACTGTTGTGAAAAAGAGCCACGAATAAAGAACTGCTCAGTTTGGAGATCAGTGGTATCTCTCGTGTCCCCTTAAACGACAATATTCGGAGCTATAGAAAATTAAACTATCCCAAACTGTTACCTATACTCTTTAACGCGTCGTTCATTAATGAAATTCCTGCAGCTATGCAGAGCTTCATCCGCAATGGCGACAGTACGGCATGTGTTCCAGGGAATATTTGTAGCATTTTGGAGCTCCGGCTATCATAAGATGTGCATCGTGGGTGGAAATATGTTTCTATATCCAAAACTGTTCGTTCCGCTTGAGTGAGAGAGTCGCCGTCTTGACGTAGTAAGCCGCCATCCACCGGCTTCTCCGGTCGATCGCGAGTCATTCTNCTTCTTCTTTTGCATTCCTAAGCCTGAAGATGAACTGAAAGTTCGAAACCATTGGTTGCTAACCAAAATATATTTGTGGAAAGTACAAATTTTTGTTATTATTTTATTTGTAATGGAATTCCACCATATCTCGCTAGAGAATATTCATTCTATTGCTAATTACACTAAGTTAATTCAGCTAAATAAGGTATGTACTTGTTTCATTGAGCATTAAAGCATGATACAGTTATAGATACTGAATTCAATACTAGAGCACTTATTATACCAGTTGCCATTGTAAAGGTTGTTGCATTTAAATTAACTGATTTTGAAGCTGCATTTCTTAACTAAGTCATGAATATGTTTTCCAATTGTTCAAAGTAATGAAAACCTATTAATTAAATTATAAGAAACTTATGCAATTATGCTCAGAAAATGTAAAGAAATATATTGATTTTCTATCTCAATGATTTGCTACCGGTTTAAAAATTCACTTAACTACAAATTATAAGCTCAACAAAATATTGCTTAATCTCTACTAAACAGGCAACGATGTAAGTGAAAGACTTTGCCCGAGTGGCAATTCTTCCCTTGAAAAATAGATTATATCTAATAATTATGAAATGAATTCTAGAGATCCACTTTAAAATAAGGCTTGAAGATAAAAATAAGTCACTTCATTCCCTTACATATCTATAAATTTGGGCAAAATATAGATAACGAGAGTACATATGTACCAAAAATGATTGGAAATAAGCACTTACAATTGACATGGATTATCTATCTTCTACAAGTTGCAGCCTTCTGGAGAAGAAACTAGAGCTCCCTTTCCCTGCTTCTTGAAGACACACTGGGTATGTCAATCTCCCAACAGGACTCACACAGGGAATGCGCCTAATGATAAGCTAAACCATTTTCATGACAAGAGAGTTTCTCCCTACGAGGAAACTAGTCTTTCCTCCTTCAGGAAGGGGATAGCCACCTTTTACCTTCACACAGCTGTGCTAATGGGCCGCGGATGGCTCCTCCTTCCTTGTCCCTAACTGATAGGTCCAGTCTTGTGATCACAAAGTTAATCTAATCCAGGATTATCTAAATACAAAAGTAGGGATACCCTACCGCCCTGAGGCCTTCAGGAGAGAAATATCGATTAGAACTTAATCCATCGATTTCATCCCCTTATAACCTAAAATAACCCTACTTTTGTTTCTTACGGGGACAACATCAAGCACCATGAACGACGAACTGGCTATATGGTTATAAGGGAATGCTTAGAAAACAAAAACAGCAATAGCCACCAGTATTAGGAAGAGAAAGTCTTCCCAATCACGTAGAAATGGTTCCTCTTTCGTTTCCAACGGAGGCTCCTTGTGATTCTAATCAAATGATTGGATTGTTTTCTGACTTTCTTGGTTGAAGGAGTTACACTGCAAAAGAAGAATGATTTTCTATAAATTACTGTAGAAAAGAAATATACATATTGCAGAAATATTGAGGTAACGGGTCTGAATACATTTTGATTGACTTCAACTCTCTGTATTCTGTAACAGATGTACTTATAACCTTTCTTGGATGGTGTAATACAGGCAAAATGGTCGTGAATTTAAATGTATCATTCTCATAAAAATAAAACTTCTACCATACACATGACAAAGAGCTTTGTCGATTCAAATTTCAAACATCGGATGATGACATGCTAAAAAAATTTTACTAATTATGATCATTTCCATGTAATGAATTTCAACGTAATGGTCGTCCATGTAACTCTCCATCAACCTCACAATGTGACTTATGATGAATTTTGGAAGGAAAATAACCGTAGTTCATATAGAAACCTCATGATAAAACAAGCCAACATTACACAGATGGCATCGCTAGATCTAAGTTTGAAAAGAATGCATCTATATTCCCTTTCCTCTAACTTATGTCGTTGCATTTGAAAATAGTGTCATCATACAAATAAACAAGAAATGCAAATAATTGCAACCGTTTCATATCAAAAAGTTCTTTATTCGACTGCGAACTAAATTCGATAGCTTCTAATGACCTTGATACAATTCATACTTTTCACGTGCACTGAACTTGCTATTAAAGTAATTTCTTATTGATACTGGCGTATCTTCTTAAGATTAAAATATTAGCATCCGGCGAAGCCAATATTACATGTCACGAGATTACTGTAGGCTTCGAACACACGGAAAAGATATAAAATGTCTTACCTTCCAGGTTGAATAACGTACTTGAAATGTGTGCTTTTCGCGGGATGCAAGTGTCCGTGAGACAATTGAGTGCCGATTTCTTAAACCAAGCGGGCCATACGAAACGACACCTCGGCAATTCTGCGTAAGTTTTAGCTCTTATGAGGCCCATAAACAGGGCCAACATAATAGCTTTAGTGACCCTTATTCATATTCAATTTTAGGGCTCCCTCAGTTGTCAGCAAGAAACTTTTTCACCATGATTTCTTTTTTTTCTTAAATTTAGCTTCATATTCAGTCAACTTTTCATTAATCTGTAAAACCTTAAGTAAAAGAGTCGTCATAAAAAAACACCTGTACATCTTTAACAGAAATATTTACCCTTCAGCACACCCACGTCTTAGATTTTTGAGGATGGCAGGGTGAAATTTCTAAAAAGAGATTGTTGAATGCAACAGAATCTTACTAATTAATCGAAAGTTGCATGATTTAATAATTGAATTTATTTGGAGAATTTTACGTTAAATGGATTCTTTAAAAATGACACTTCCTATACGTCGATACCTTAAATATTATCAATCCTAGCCTCGCCCCCTGCGTAGTCGTAATCCGTAACAATAAAAATAAAACAGCCGTATTTATATACATCTGTTGAGGTGTACAGCAAAAATGTTTTCTTTTTTCATAAACATTCAATGTCTCCTTGTTGTAAGAATGCTAATTTGAGTTTTCTATAGACTTAATCTGAGTACTGTGTGAAATAAGTAATCCCGTTCTTATTATGAGATTCCTTTTATGATGAAGTATATTCTTAATTATTTCAGAGAGCTTATTCCTAATTAATCAGACATTTCATTTTTTTAGAGCCATCAATCCCCTGTCCTTTTAACTTCGTGAGAGCTTTTCTTGAAAGTGCATTTAGCGCAGTTCAATGCCTGCAGGTGAAAGTAGTACCTTCAAACCCAGAGAAAATAGAAAGCGTCAAATGGTTTTAAATGTGCCATTGCATCGGAACTTCGTGTAATAGGTCTCATTGCAAATTTATGCTTAGGCAAAAACTTCCACCACTGTGAAAATCACTGAATTTAAGGGTAAATACTAAACTCGATCGCCTTTAAAGTAACAACTCCGTGACATAGTAGGCCTAAGCGATCGATTTCAACTAGAAGTATTGATAAAATTGCTTTGATAGCTAAAGTCATTTCACATGTAGGCCTCCACCGAGAATCGAACCTGGGACCGCTTTCATTGTAGGTCGAACGCGTTGTTAACTTGGCTATCCGGTAACCTGCTCGCCTTCGAAGAAAGGTAACATATAATCGTGCCCGATTATTACATGCGTGATTATTGGCTACTTGAATGATATCCCTTATCTATTTGGAAATAGGAACAACACTAACCATGGTGCTATTTGCGATGAATACATTTTGAGTGACAAAAGTTCTGCACTTGATCAACTAATGTTAGCAAAATTCGGAAATACTGATCTGCTGCTGCTACTTATCATGATTCTGAAGATGTTAATTGAAGGTAGAATGCTAAGGAAAAGGAAGGAAGGACATATAAATGTTGTTAGATGATATGAGATAGGATTCGAGTATAGAAAATACTTTAAATAGGAAATTTTATATCCACAAATAGATTGAATATTTTCTTACATCTTTTACAAAGTATCATTTTGGAATGAGTATGGTATAATGGAAGACTTCTGAGAGAATGACAGACAAGGGAATGGAATTTGAAAATAGTTACGCGTTAGTCTCAATTATGAAAAATTTAGGAGTAAACGATTAAACGATCACTTATGGATTTATCTCTTAATCTCCTATCCGCTTAAGTTATTTTCCAAAGTTTTATTAAACTGAGGACACAAGGTTTAGCTTTCGATAACTTTCATTTGCTACGCGACCTTGTCAAGAAAATTTTCATTTCGAGGTACTTTTCTCGGCTCATTTCCTTCAAAACTGACTTTAACCCTTTATAGGGTACTGGTCCCTATAAGGACCACTTTTATTGTGGCCTTATTACATTACTATTCGTGTGTTTTTATTGAAAATAATTTTTTTCGACCCACTGTTTACCATAAAAGTAAAATAAACCGATAAGTGGTCCTCTATGGGACCACCGGTATCTTCAGGACGTCCAAATTTTTTCGACTCGCAACCCGTTATTTGTCTCCGCGTTAAACTTTTCTCTCTCTTCTTTCACATTACATTTTCGGGAGATTATTTTCATAAATATATTCTTCTGTGATGTTTGCACTTTTATTATATTTATTGTTTACGATGATTTGTTTGTNCCAAAAGTTTGAACAATCGAAAAGACTGCCCCGACTGAATGAAATAAATGTACGTTTGTCAAGAATATTCATACTTCAAGGCTTGAGGGAGTTTAGAAAATCAATCGACGATAAATTATGTTCTTCCGAAGGATTCCTGAATCCGAATTTAACATTATTTTCCTTCTATCTCTTCAAATAAGGGAGAAAATCTAGTTGGAAACTTTGAAATTTCGTGTTTTCTGAATACCTAAATATCGGACAAATATAATGCTTATTTGAAGAAAAAGTATCTCCTGAACTCGAACCTGACGTTTTCTTCTCTCTATCCCTTCAAGAAATTGAAAAATTCGAGTTTAAAATGTTGAAATTTCATATTTCTAAATTCTGAAATATGTAAATAAAGTAGTACTGAAACGAGGCCGCATTTCATTGAAGTCGAACTCACTTGGCTACCCGAGAGTCCCAGCAAAAAATCATCCCATTCTCATTCTATGGGTGGGGTTCTTATACAGTAGTAGTATCATTAAATGTGCTTAGACAGCTTAGGTCATTTCGCACGTGAGCCCCCACTGGGAATTGAAGCCCGGACCACTTTCACCGAAGTCGAACGCATTGCAAACTTGGCTATCCGGTAGCCTGGTTCTTACACAATGTGATCTAATGATGATAGATGAAATGCTTTACAAGAGATAATAATAATTTATAGGTAATGCTATTCAGTGCTATTGAATAATGATTAAAACTTTCATCTCCGCAAAAATAGATTTTGGCAAAAATAGTAACCTTTTCAACTTTTAGTATTCAAGTGAAAATGCTACAATAATACACGTATAATGTAGTCTTTAAAAATTAATGACTTTTGTTTTGTAAGTGTAATATCAGAAGTATGAAATCATTATAAAGTATTTTTATTCATCTAAAGCTTTTTATAAAAATAACATTGATGCAAAATGTTCAAAAATTTGAAGGAATTTTTAGTGAAGCTCAGTCAATTACAGATTACGAATTTAAAAAGCATGATACATAAGTTCAATATTTGGTTATCAAAATTTCAAGATTTACTTCATTCCTCTCTTATTGAGACATGAACAAACAAAGAAGCAGGAGTCAGATACCGTCTTCCATAATCCATGAGGTAGATGTGTCTGTACCCTGAAATAAAAAGGGGAGGTTCCTTAATATATTATTTTCATGGAAGTAACGGATTTAAATACGCATTAATTTTCAGTTTGAAATATAAAATAAATGAAAAAATAGAGGGGATTTCCAAAATTCTTACCTGTATTAAGACTTGTAACAGGTAGTGCATATGTACCTAATTTCCTATTCACACCACTCGATGAGTAATCTTTGACAGTGAACACCAAAATTGCTGATTCTGGTATTTTTATAGTGAATACCATCTTGTGGTCCCATCTTGGATTGAATCCTAGTTTATTTGAATGATTTCAGAGGTTACGTCACCTTTGAAGAGTTACATTACAGGCCAATATATAACATGTATAAAAAAATCCATACGTATTACCATTATTTTTGATTGGTTTAGTCTTCTGCTTTTGCTTATCTACTTCATCTCCCAGAACAGCCACTTTTACATAAGGGTCAACCACTTCACCTTCATCACTTTGATCTGGCTTAGGAATGTACTGGCCACTTATTATCCTTATGTTAAGCAGCCAGTTTTTCCTATGTTATCAGGAAGCAAAATTTCAGTATTTTATTGTGATATTCATGATAATATTAAATATGGCAGTTAAAGTAATAGCAAAAAATATTCATAACATTATTATATAATAGATCTGTGGTTTTAATCATGCCTTCAACAATAATTTAAATCATACTAACACAAAAGAACAACTTGAATACTTGTAATAGGATCAGTCAACATTATAGCAACATATCTAGGCCTAAAAATAGGCTAGTAAATATTTCCCCACATTATTTGGTTGAATACATTTTTTTAATATGCTTTTAATAGTATAGTTAAAAATTCAGAGAATGGATCAGAGGATAATTATTTTCATATTTGACATGGCAAATAAGTTGAAACAAGTTATGCATAAATCCTTAAAATATTGGGATAAAACTTTAACTTCGGTAAAAGCAGTCCCGGGTTCGATTCCCGGTGGGAGCCTATGTGCGAAATTACCTAGTCGAAGCACTTTTACAATACTACTACTAATATGAATTAAAAACTGTAAATATTAATCAATCATGCAGAAATGGAGTAAACATTTTGGATCAAAACATAGTAAATAAGTCAATAACTCAGCAATAGCATTATGTCATAAGAAAATAACTTTAAAAAATATAGAACATTATAAAAATAACTTAAATAAATATCTAATAAACCACAAATGTTGAAGATAGATTTTAAAATTAATTCAAAATACACTTACTGAACCAGGGAAGTAAACACTTGCCATTTTTGTAATTCTTGAAAGCAGTCTTTATTTGTCTTGAATTGGTATCAAACAAACAATCTATCATTTTGGAATTCTTATCTAAATATATGACAATAATCCTTAACCATCAATTTTTACATTAGCCAGTTTATATAAAAAATTATATATCCCTGTGAGCACAATTCTTTTAAATCAATGATTTTTATATTTGTTTATCAATTTGACACATTATAATAACCTAATCTATAGTTTAAAAATCTTAAGAATTTATTTTGGATTATTTTCAATCGATTAATAAGAACATAATATGAAGACCAAACTACCAAGGCATATTCGAGCAGTGGTCTCACTTGTGAAGAACACAACACATGAAATTTTTGTGCTATTTAAAAGTTAACAAAGTTACTAATAATGCAATCCTACATTTTTAGAGCCTTAGCTCTGGTATTTTTAATATGAGGTATGAAAGATATTGATGAGTCAAAGATAACTACAAGATCACTTATTTTATCAACTCCTTTTATATTGTTATAAATAATGGCATAGTCATAAAAATTGACCTTTTATTGCGATGGAAAGTTATTAAATTGCATTTAGATATATTCAGTTCCATTTCATTGATGTTGGACCTGTTAAGTCAAAAAACTGTAATGCTAAATATCACTGATTTACTGAATATTGTACTGTATGACAGTTAGACATGCATTATATAGGCTATACACTTTTAGATTATCAGCAAATAGTAAAAAAATATCATTATTAATAGAAGAATTTATGTCATTAATAAATAGGTTGTAAGTAGTAAAGTAATGAGCTTGTGAGCTTCCTGCAGAACACCAAAGGCACATGCAATGCAACCAACCTTGTTCTGCAGTTTGTATCAGAAATACTTATGTTGCATTTGTTTTTATTATAAGTATCATCCAAACTGTTACAATAGAATGAACTAAGAAAGAAGGAAAGCAAAGTTGAATGATTATTTATAATGGCTCAGTTTTTCAAATAAAGATAGTGAGAAGAGGTACTATTTATGAAATATTACCTTAATAGCAAATGGGTACAAATACCAGAAGAAAAGTGCTATTCAAAGATGTAGGAATTCAAATGAGAGGATGAAGATTTATGAATCAATGAAAAAAAAATTCTCTAACATATTTTTCTCAATATATTTTTCTTCCATTTGCATAGTTATTTGTGTTCCATAAATAGCAGAGAAAGATCTATTTATAATCAAAACTTGAGCACCTACATCAATCATATTAAAGAAAATGTTGATGAAAAAATTTCAGAATGTCTGTAAGGTTAAAAGTTGAAATTTAGTGTTAAAAATATCAGGTATGTTTCAGAAATATAAGAAAATACCTCTCAAAATGGAATAATTCCTAATCTACATGGTAATCCATGTGAATTGAATGTTTTCCTAACTCCGATTTACAGTTGCAAATTTTCACCTCCTTAATAATACATGGGAAGAACTGGGAGAATCTTATGTGTTAGAGCATCATAGCTTCAAATGGACCACTGCCTGAAGAGAGGACAGTCCTTCTCAAGCCTTGCTCTTCACCTCCTAGACAATGCCCTTTCTAACAATATCTTACTAAGATTCCTTCATCAGGAAGAGAATTCCACATGGCAAATGCTGTTTGGAGGAAGTAGAGCTAAGAAGTTTCCAAAAGGATGGTCTGCTAGCTAAAAAGTTCATGTTCCTCAATCCCTCGCCCCTACTCTCTATATAAAGCAAATTATTCACCTAATGCACCCACCCATTTCCCTTCCTTATCACCTTTTCCATCCTTCCACTTTACAGTAAGACCCCGCTTAACACAGCTACACTTAACCCTGTTTCAGCATTGCGAGGTTTTATTGGGATTTCCTGAAATCGAACATGGCATTGTGATTTCCAGAAGTTGCGCATGATTTTGTTAATCCAAATGAAGTAGCAATTCTGAAGATGTGGAAGAAAAAGAACTTTCAACAGATTTTCTAAAACAAAGTTTAGTGACTATAACAGAAATTATGGATCAGTTTATGCAAAATGATTTAAATTTTGATAGAAGTTCAAAGGCAAGAAGTGTAATTGATGCAATGTCTTGCATTGAGCTGTTTGCAAGAGCTGTTGGCTGAACGAAACAGGAAAATGCAAACGTCATTAGATGACTTCTTTACAAAAAAACAAAAGATGTCAAATGAAGAAAGCTTTCCTCGCACAAATCACAATATCAGAAATAAATAAGTACATAATTAATGTAACAAAGAATTATTGAACAATAAATTTCATGAAATAAAACAAAAGACTGATAAATTTTCTTATTCTATGTTGTTTCATTTATTCCCATTATTTAAGTAAGAGTACTTAGACTACCTTGTTTAACACTGTTTTGTTTAGTACTCAAACTTATTGGAACATACCCGCATTAAGTGGGGTCTTGCTGTATATCCTGAAGCGCAACTGCATAGTTGAGAGTCTTACTGTATTATATGGTCATGGACATATGTACATCTGTACTTAAAGATGCAAACATGCTTACAAGACTAGAAGTGAAGTTTCCAAAGTAAAGTCTTTTTCCTTGTTGATGTATTTCTATAAAGTCCCACCTTCCAGCATCAATTTCATTCTTGCTACATCAATATAAAAACTGAATAAAGTTGACCCCAAAGAGGAGTCATTATAATAATTACTCCTATGGGTTTCACTTTTCAACAATATTCATTCATTGCCATTGAAAGCAACAGTCATTTACTTCCTGGTTGGCAATAATACCAATGATAACAAAAGTCTTCAACTCTATCTAATAATGCTTACATTTATGTAAAAAACATAGAATACATCAATTTATACACATTGTTAAACACTAAATTGTTTCAATAAAAATTTACGTGATTAATTTCCATGAACATTTAAGCTTGCATTATCTTCCTATATAACATTGAGATGTTAATCAAGTCATTGTGTGCTAACACAATGACTTGGTTAACATCTCAATAACCCACCTTGCATACAGCAAATTCTCAACTATGTGCATGTACACTCAGTGGAATATGTAAATTTTGCAACATTATTTTGACCAAGATTACTTACTCCAATTGGAAGGAGCTAGAGAATAACCCTTTTCTCAAAATATTAACCATGATCAGCACCTGGCACTTTTGATAGGCTCCCACTTTATTGAAAGAATTATAAATTACAGCCTAACTTACCAGAATCTTTTGAGATCTTCAAGATCCTTTACTGGGTTCCTAAGAAATCCAGGTTTTAGCACATATCCACAGTTTCCATTCTGCTTGAATTTAGCATCATTATAAAAAGTTGATTTGTCACCACTTTGGTAATTCAATGCAACTGAAATAAAGAGGCAAAAAATCTCACTTTTTTTATAGGTTTCAGCAAAATAATCATCATCACGATGAATTAAAATTCACTCAGTTATCCCAAAATATTGTTTTTGATATAACTTTCTAGGTGTTATTACTGAAGGGTCAGTTTCCTGTTTTTACCTAATCATGTTAAATGGTAATGGAAGTGATATTTAAAATTATATGCTGGGCTCTACTAAGTGAGTTACATCTTTGTGATTATGAAAGTCCCAACAAAAAACACCAAAAATGATCCCGTTTAAAAATATTCACGAAAGAGTTCTCTTACCAATCTGACATCCAACATTCCAGAATGGAATTGGCTTATAATTTGATGACTCCGTCCTTGTGCCACTTGGGTATATTCTGCTTAACTGCTTAGTGTTGTAATTAATAAAGTTCATCTTCTCATTCTGAATCAACTTTTCAGCCTTTGATTCAGAAAAGGAGGACATTTGATAGCATTTAGCTGAAAAAAATTAGAATCAACCTGTCATGACCAGAATCAGAACCTTTTACTGAATTAGATTTTTTCTGTGAGCAGCCTGCATCAGTACCTTGCTGGTCTCAAACATGTTCACAATGAATGCAATTCTCAGTTTATCATGCAAAAATACAACCATAAATAAATATATAGCTTAATATATATATAGATAAAATAGCTGCAAATAATGATAATAAAGCAATTTAATTTCATGATTCTTGGGTTAAACAAGATACCAATGTTGGCACCTGCAGGCATATCCAGTTCAGACATGAGAGGTTAACAGCTGAAAAAATGATTCTCCATCAACATTTCATTTGAAAAACCTACCTTCAGAAGGATTCTGGAAGCCATGAAAAGATACTGCTTGACAAATATTTACTAAATCAGACAGCTTATAGTTAACACCCTGGACAACCTGAAATGGAGCATTGATTAGGACATTCCAACAATTTGGAGAGTAACATTGAATTGATTTGGAATGAAACAGAGTTCAATCATAGAAAAATGATTAAGTTCAGTCATAGAAAAATGATTTTATTAATTCTTACTACTTTAAATGAAGCCCAAGACCAAGTCACAAGAAATCAGAACTTAGTTATAAATTTGCATTAAAATATAATGAAGAACAACTCATATAAAATATTAGCTATGATGTAAGAATTCAAATGGAAAAGAAAATCAAATAGTTGAAAATGGAACTTATTTTAATTTTATCATTCTTATGTTAATTTATAGCTATTTAATACATAGTCCTCATATCCAGTTATGAATTTAATGAAAATTATTTACACTCATGAAATTTCTTTTGAGTGATCAGAAGGCATCATAAATCATCAAGGGAGCCATATTAATTTTGAAAAATGAAACTGGGTTCCACAGCTGGGCCCATCCTATCTACCGCATGGGTGCAAGCATAATTTGCTGCACCTTATAATTAAATAACAAATCCATACATACCCTGATTTGCAGGTAAACATTTTTTATAAGACTTTGAAAAACCATTGTTTTATGACTTCGTTTCCCAGTTTACTTTGGTTAAAGACATCATTAACACTTAATTATATACACATTCCATACCCTCAGTGAACCATTATTATAAGTAATTAGTTGACATTATTTTGAATATGTTAGCAGCAACAGTCTCCAGAAGTGTCGATAAAACATCCAAAGCTATTAGCAAATTAGGAAAGATTAATCAAATGTCTAGTAAATATATATTCCAAAACCTGAAGAGGATTTATTCTTGGTACCAGAAAATCTTTTATTGATTCCAATTCTTCAATTAAATCAACTGCACAAATATTCCTTTCTTGTCTTGAGTTAACCATAAATAATACTTTTCTCTAAACGTTAGCTGATATTTAATTTAACATCATAATCTCTCCTATATAAGTCCTGTATATCACACTGAAAACAATAAATAATTTTGTTCTAATAAGAATAATGATTGGCTACCTTCTGTTGCCACCCTTTAGATGCCGCCACCCGGGTGCAATGCACCCCTCGCACCCATAGGACGGCACAGCTCTGCTGGATTCATTCTTTTACATTTTGAAAATTACATCTTAACCAACATTTTATTCTGAATAAGTTGTAACAATGGTTAACAATTTACCTTGCTGCCGTTAACACTTAGGTCTTCACCATTACTTTCATAGTCATTATCATCGTCATCTTCTGAACTATGAACTTTTTTTGCTTTAACAATAATTTTTCTTTTAAGAGCTTGAGGGGAGGGAAGGTATTGCATACCCTCTTCAACAGGAACCAAATAAAGAGAATCTGAAAAATGTAATAAAATGAAGTGTAAAATTAAATAGTACTAGGTTCATCAAAGCCAAACATTTTCCAAAATTTCATATAATTTACAAAATCAACACGAATGATTGAGTTTACTATGAATCTCATTGGAAATGAAATTATCTTCAGAACAATTTTGTCTATTTAATAATAAGAAGAATCTTGATTCTTCATGAGTAGCTAAATATTCTAGCAGCATTCAATTTTCTTCTAAACCACACAGCTAACTCCAAATAACCCAAAATATTATAAATATAGAGATTGAAAATCTTGATACATATTAAATAGGAATTTTTATCCTCGCATGCAAAATGCAGTGCCACAGCCAGAGGAGGGGTAGGATGTTAAAACCCTCCCCAGAGCCAAAATGGATTTTAAAATCAAGGTTATGGGAGGTAAATTTTGATTTTTTTAAATATATACAGTAAAACATGCAACTGGTGTCTGGCAGGTAACATGTGTTTTGTAGTTATTGTAAAGGTTATGAGATTTTGATTTTCAAAGGCAAAATATTTCAAAGTTGAAGAATGATTTTTCATCTAGTGAGGATAATGTCAATGCTTATTGCAGAGCATTTTCTATTACCTTTCAATATTTGCTTAAGATGATGAGCCATTTTTTCCTGCTGTTCCTCACTGCAATGGTTTTCAATTGACAGAATAACAGGATACTCAGAAGCTTTGAAAGCATACTTGTCAATAGCATCATGCAATATATCACGGAATAATATTTTAGAGGTCAGAGTGTAACCATGATAGACAATCGGCTCATCTTTTGGGCCATCCCAGCAGTCCACTGAAACATATCACATTAGAATCTATGTATTTACTACTGCTGTATTATCCAAACTTCATACATTACACCACATTGCGTACACTCTACACAACGACATCCTGCTTTTAAAGCTTCTATGTAGCCTTCAACACTACTCTCTCCACTTAATTGCCCTCCAGTCAAATATCTGCAAAAAGAAATTCGAAATTATTCTGACTTCACGAACCAACTGGAAGATATTTGGGGAAAAACTTACGTGTTATGAGAAGATGCAATGAAGTAATGTGATAGCGGTAAAGTCATATCTTGAAATACAGTTTTGTGTTTTTGGTTAAAGATTTGAAATTCCTCTGACAGTAGTAACTGTATGAAACCTGTTTCAAAAGCATGATTAGTATTAATGAATTTTCCCAAAACAGGATAAGTTAAATAAACTTAGTCTGAGTTGAGATTACAAACCAATAAAGGACATTTTCCCTCTCCCTCTTAAATCAGATTGTTCAAAAGTTGAGATTAAATGAAAGCATTCTTCTTTGGTGAATTTCATATTTTGCTCTTTGTCAAGGAAATTTTGAAGCTCATCCACATCCATTTCTTTTCCATCAGAAGAGTTACTATAGGAAGATAGAATTTGATCTATAGATCAAATTGACTCACAACAATTTCTGAAAGTATCTTCAAAATTTCACAGGTCATACTTATAGCAATAGTTCTGCTTTTGGCTGAGGAATTGTGATTAATATTTTTATTAGAATCTAATCATCATGTGATACATGCAATTAGCCATCAATAAATCCTTCCTCTTTTCTTATACAATACCTAAATAGTACATTGTTTTAAAAATGTCTAATGGAGTATAATAAATCAATAAACCTTCCTTGCACACTGTTAGGAGCCATTTCTGTTTTCTTCAGTAATTTTGATTGATTTTATGACTATAGTCTATATCAGCTATAGCTGAAGGGCTTCTATAAAATCGTATTTTTAAATTATCTAAAAGCATCAGAAACAAATGTATAACTAATGAGAAGGCTTACCTTTTAAATATTTCTTCTATTTCTGGCCTAGACATTAAAGTCAGAAACAGTTCTTTAAATTCCTCCATATCTAAAGCTTGCTCACCCTGAATTTCATTTTTGTTCGTATTGACTTTCTGCATACATACATTCATATGAAAAAGATTTTAATAGAGACAATATTGCTCATTAACTCACTACATTTCAATTCATATACATTAAAATAATTGACTGAGACAATTGAATGATGGGACAAAATTTCATTAAGTAAAGAAAGGTAACACATTGCTAAATTAGCTTATCCAGGAAATATTCTTTACTATTAATTACTGTTTTGTATACACTGATTTATCCAATCCATGAATGGACAAAAGTGGTATCAAAAGTACTTATAATCTAGCATCTTAATTTTATGCTCAGATGGTTGTGGTGTACCCATAATGTATGTGTTATTATTTATCCATCTCATAGTGATTCCTTGCTTTCAAAGTGGCATATATAATAAAAACTTAGCACATATTTTGATTCACACACCTCAAAAATCTTTTTTGTTTGCTGATAATCAGCATTCACATTAAGCTGTTTTAGTAACTTACAACACTCATCAAAATTCAGAGCTCCATTTTTGTTCAAATCAGCTTTCAAAAACTGATTTTTTAACCACCTGCAAGTAAAAATTATTCTTTTTTAAACAAAATTTTATGACATTATTTTATAGCATTTATAGTTATATTATGAATATAAAATAACTATAAATGCTATAAAATATATAATTATAGTTATTATATGAAGCTGATGCTTTGATAATTATATTCAAGGATAAAATATTTGTGAAAATACACATAAATATTAAGTATTTTTACAGCATTCTATTATGTAAATTCTGCATTAATGACAAAAACGAACCATGCACAGTTACAAACGTAGCTTTACGAAATTTAGATTTTCCTAATATGTTTTAAGTTTCTGCTGTTATATTTTACTATAAAACAAGTCAGCATAATTTTTGTGTGGATTCTTTTTTCTTGGTTCTTTTCTTTTGTTATTCAGTTGTATCTTCAAAGCAGAAAGTTGGCCTTATTTCCCTTTATTATCTTCTTTATAACCTAAAAATTTGCCACGAAATGGAGGTTTTTATGTTCTAAAACTAATTTCTGGGAAAGCATGCCAGACACCATTGTGGCTTAGACCTTGTCAAAAGGAGGTCAGGAGGGGGCACGAAAACCAACTCTGACCAGGGCGCTGGAAACCCTAAGCCTTAGCATACATCTGCGCCTTTTTTCACAAATCTCTTTCAAGCAACAGGGTTCTCCAGTTTACAAATTAATTTATCCTTTTGTGACTCTTCCATCTACATTCTTTCTACGTTTTTCCCAATATAGTGATTCCTCGGCTGACGAAGATAATTCGTTCCGGAATCACATTCATTAGTCGAAACATGATTTTATCAGGCGTCTCACTTTTCGATGTCTTGGAAATAAACAATCCATTTGGGTTGGTGGGTGTCCCCTATTTGATGCGGTCAGCTCACTTCCAAGTCACATTCGTCACTTTGTCATTTTTGCTGCTATAAACCTTCGTTAGCCGAATCTATAATTGTTAGCAGAGTACGAAAAACAGTGAACAAATATTCGTCAGCCGAAAAAGTCGTTAGTAAGATCACTCATTAGCCTAGGTATTATAACTATATTTCCTTAATTTATGTAACCTAATTCTTGATGGTGATTTTTAACATAGTAATCATTTATTTTAGGCGCTTCTATCGCACGTTACACTAGTCAAAAAATTCCTTCGGCGAACATTGAATGCAATAAAATAAAATTTTATCCGATACTGCAGACGACGGCTGATTTGCGCCTGAGATTTCAAGCAAATTCATGAAATACCTCTTCCATTCTATATTTATACTAAAAGGCTATTTTATTTCCAAACAAAAATAGATATCATAAAGTAATTATTATAAGAAACGACGCAAGACTTCAAAACGCTCCGTAAAAGGAGAGGAGACGACACTCGTTCGAAGTGGTAACGTTCTCTGTGAAGTGGTATCTTCTCTGTATCTTTTTCAAAAGGAACACACCTACTCCTTACGTTTCAGTTATTGTGGTCACTAATGATAGATTATGGGGTAATCGAATCATACGTATTCTTTCCACGCAGCAAAAATTGACCCGTGCCTGGTTACTTTCATATGAAGTTTCATATCCGAATAAATAAAATTACAATAATGTTTTTCATTCAAGAGCATTTTCAGCTACCAAACGGACTAGGAAAACTGGGACTCTGTGAGCAGCTGATTTACCATATTTTCATGCATTTACGTCTCACTGAGGTCAATTTTCATTAACTTTAAATTTAAAGTAATGTTATTTAAAATAATCAAATTTATAATATTATGGATTAATTGCGAATTCATCATATTCGCGGGAAGTTAAACAAATGAGTCGCACCTATCTATGAGCAGAAAATAATCGATAGGCCATAGCAGTAATGTGAATGTAAGGAAAGACTTCGGTTACTTCAACCCATGACAATTCCATCTTGAGGCAAAGGACGGTATTTGAACCTCCAGGAAATGATATGATTCGTATGTTTTTCCTATGACTAAGGTTTCTTGATAAAACGCCTTACCACACACCTCTCCCTCCCCACTCACCACCGTATTTGGTCCTCCTCTCCCACTTATTTTATTTTTAATACTTAAGACAGATTAGGTCATTTCGCACATGTGGGCCCCAACAAGGATAGAACCCGGAACAGCTTTCACCAAAGGCGAACGCGTTACCCACTTGGCTATCAAGAAGCCCTTCCTCCTTCTTCCCTTCTCTATGCATATGAAGTAAAACATTTTTTCCTGTACCTGATGATACTATCATGGTATCGAAACCGGTCACTTTAATAAGTGAAAGAAAACATTTTTTTCTCATTGTTTCAGTCGAGTGTTCGGTTGTTATTTTTATAGCTTGGATGATCGATTGGCAGTTATTATTTTTCAGTATTTAAATCAAGCCACGATATTTAAAATTTAGACCATCTCGTTTCCCGTTTAAAGCACGCTAGGCATCCCTTCTTATCTCTTCTTTCAACAATAGTCGTATTCGTACGGGAGAAAGTCTAAAATCTCTCATCTTACCTAAGTTCAAAAGAACTGGTTATCGGAGACGAACGTTTGCAATCTTATCAGTTTTCACAAACTGGAGCCGAAATCTATAATCGACGATAAGGTTAGAAAGATTTGTAATACATATTTCTTATGGAACGTGTCTTAAGTTTTTTTGATTTTTTTTTTAATTAGAAATTACCATAGAATTAAAGCTTATAATCATAAAAATAAATAGTGTATTTTTCATAGGAAAGCTGGACTCGAATGTGACTGGGGATTATTAGGTGAATAAAAAGTAGCCTTTTATCTGGGCGGCGTTGGACTGCAATATGTAATTTAAAATGTCAGCATAATTGTACAAAAAATCCGCGCATTTTCTTAAAATGCTCGCAATTTTTAATCGAAAACAATATTTTTTCACCAAAATAAAAATTGTAATCATTTCCCCTTCTTTAATTGCTCGCCCCATTTTCGTAGGACTAATGTTACTAATTTAATTTTAAGAAAGAAATAAAGCCTATGACTCATGCTATGATATATTACACTGAATGTTCGAACTCATGAAAAATTCATGAGATCGATAACAAATCAACAATTGGCTCGTTCGTCAGGGGGACCGATTGTCTACAACCTCAAAGTTTCAAGAACTTTTCGTGTATTTTATCGAAATTCTCGAAATTTCGAATCAGAAGCAATATTCCTTCACCAATATAAGATTTTTTATTTATTTGCCTTCTTTTGGTGCTTTCCCAGACTTCGTAAAGTCATCTTTTCGGATTTCAATTTGCAAAAGAAATAGATCATGCAAATGAATAAATGAACTGAACATACATTTTTTATGAGAAGACTTTGACACTTGAGAAGTCGAATGGAGGCCTTTAGGTAAATATAAAGTAGCCTATGCTCTGTGAAAGGTGGGACATTTGAAACAACAAGTTTGAAACGACAAGTTTGAAAAATGTCCAACTTCTGACATTCACATACACAAACTTATCGTAAAGAAAAGTAGATATGGCTGATAGCCAGATGAAGTTTTCCTCCTAGATGGAGGAGCTTGTCGTAAAATTGATGCATTAGATTTGTCTAAATTTCAAATAAAAATATCGCAGTATAACGTCTCCAAAATACAGTAATAGATTTTTGATTGAATATATTGAACATGCTGTCCATTTAGGAATCACTGAGATTAGGTTAAAATTAAGTCATAACTAGAAGTTTAGAATAGTAAATTTAATACTCTACCATTCAAACCGCTTTTTTTGCTCCACTTCTTTGAGAGATGAGCGGACATGGTTGAGGGTAAGCACCCACATTTCAGCTGTGTTTCTATCTCTTGCAGCCAAATCTAAGCTATTTCTGTCATCTCCATAAATAATTGAGAAACACACACTTTCTTCTATAGGCCCTAATTTCCTCAACATGTTTCGGGCTTTCAATGATGTGCTTTCTTCACTCTGCCTTCTGTATTTTTCAATTTTTGACCCTGTTCTATTGAATTTATCTGTCTTCCAGCCCTCTCTCACATCGACTATATCGATTAAATCAACTGAAAATAATTATTAACCTTCAAATATTGATAGTGATAATTGCTACATATATGTACCATACATAACTGAGGTAAATCATTTATACTACCTAATTCGAACATGTTGGAGAGACTTACTTTTGAAGTCAGGTCTGTGGCAGCCTCTTTTAAAGGAGCGTTCATAGTACATTTTCATATCCTTAAGATCCAAGAAAAATTTCCTTGTGCGGCACTTGGTACTTGAGTGAAATTTGATAAGCTCTGATCCATTTTTTAGAATGTCGATATAGTCAGCAATATCTTTGCATTTGCACAGGACCTCTGAAAAAAAGCATAGATCAAATTGTTACAATTTTTAACATAAAAAATCTATTCTTTCTTGCTATGAGATAAAAATTAAAATTATTAACAATAATTACTACTTTCAATTCATCTTCCTGATTAGTTTTGAGATATTACATAGCAAATTCTGTGATTATGCAAAGAAAATCAACATACTGTTACAGAAAAATAAAAATATTTGAAGAACTCTTCATCTACTTAAAAACTGGGAAAATTAGCTTTATAAATAAGATTTATTAATTTATAATTCTTAAAACAGAAAAGGACGGTATAAGTACCTGCCGTTATCAACTATGTTTAGCGGACTAAAGAATTTTCTAATAACTTATTCATATTTCTCCTCGTTTGTTAATTTGTATCTTCTATAAGCATTGCTATTTTCATTAATCAACCGTAAGAAATGAATGAGGAACTGCGAATGATCGAACCGAGAAAATTTTGTTTCGATGGGGTAAATAATTGCTTGGGAGGGTCTTGATAACTTCTTAGCTCTTTCATGTTGTTCTACAGCACTCTGAGGGCCTCCGGGTAGATAATAGTATAAGGACCTTTGAAAGTGACTTCACGAAAGAAGGATTGGCCATTTAGGGTAATCATAGTTCATGAGTTGTTTCGAATGTGGTCTTAGGTCCCAGAGAGACCTTCTTCGGATTTTATCGAAGGTTCATTAAATAGGTCATTTATATATGTTTCAGGGATGGGCCTCGAAGTATGGCATCTGATATCGGATAACAAGCGTTTATATGTCCTTCCATAGTCCACTGAATAGAATTTTGTAAATCTACATCGAGCAATAGAGATCCGCACGGATACAGATTTCCATATCTGAACCCGAGCCGTATCCGCAGACTACATATCTGTGTCTGCTAAAGACTGTCTGCAAAATATTGTAAACTATCCTACCCGACCTGCAAAAAGAACTCATGCACGCAGAGAATACAAGTCATATCTGCTAGCAAAAAATACAATTTTGCCTTCCAAATAATTTTGCAATAAGAGAATGATAGAGCAGAGGCATTTTCACCTTATATTAACTTGCATGAACTCTCAGACCAATTAAAAATAGTTTAGGTTTCGTTCTGTACGACACTGGTACTGATACAACTGGCCTTAGTTCACAAATTGTTTAGATAGGAAACTAACATTTACCGTCGAATCATTTACGCCACGCTCAAAATCACGCGTGCTCAAAGTGACACGGGTATTGCACAATCCTCGTTATGTATTCTTCACTTAAAAAATACAGCCCCATAGTAAGAAAATGTGGATTCCATTTATTAGTAATGAAAATTAATGATGATTTACGTCGCGTATTACATCTTAATCCCATCGTTGACATAATAAATAGATAATCTCACTAAATGGTTCTTTTTATCAAATATTGCACTCTTGCAGCAAAATTTTGCCAAAGACTGTACCAAAATACTGGAAATAAAGTGCACAAGAGACAAATTTGATAGATTTAATGGCAATACTTCACCTTTAAGAAATACAGATAACCTTGGAAATCCTGTGATTTGTTAATTTCTAAAACAGATTACTCCAAATAAAAGAGAGCGGTCCACAACGCAACTTGTACCTAACTGCGTAAAAATCCACACCAAACTGAATTTTCGTCTCATTTCTGGCCGAAGGATCTGCAATCTCCTAAAAGATTTAACTTTCTTCCCATGTGTGAAGCGTGAACAATCAGCAAAACAAAACTTAGGTTATGAACTTATAGGTGACCTCTTAAGTATAGCACCAAGGAAGAAGGTGGCAAAGGCAGATATTGAGATTGGAATACATGATTTGAGACGAGCGCTCAGAAAGGGTGCTTAAGCCGGGGGTCAAGAGATTAACGAAAGCAATTTGGTCGTTGGATGGCTGTTGGAGCAGTATCTCGACATGTCTTCTCAGATACGTGTAGGAATTCCGCCCACACTCATCCAGTATCTGAAGGCTACACATCCTACCTGATCCGTATTCGCAAAAATTTGTAGAATATCCGACCCGCAAGATCAGTTTTTTCGACCCGACCCGGAAGTTTGCGTACGGATACCCTCGGGTCAGATAAATTGTGGGTTTGCAGATTTATATTGAGCTACAATCTGAGGAGGATTGATGGAAATACAGAGCCGGCCGTAAACCATAATGGACCAGGGTGCTACTTCCACAGGGTCTCCATCTCCACTTATTCTGTCCATACAATAAGTAATAGTAATTTATAATAAATAAACCATATCTATTTACCAATAACTATACAATGCGATGTAAAAAGTTCTTAAAAATGAAATATTTAATAAAGAATCATAGATTTATAAAGATAAATTGTTTGCTACCAGCAAAATAAGAAATTATCGTTTAGAAAGGGGCCACCTTAAACTCGAGGCCTAATAGTTAGGCATCCCCCTTCTCGTCCGGCCCTGAAAACATGTAAGTTTGCAGTCTACAAGCAACTTTTATTGTTAATTGCACAGAAGTATACGCGTTGTGTACGGCGACAGTAAAATGCGGCTATTCTTTCGCTCTATTTACTAATTTCACTGTAAATCCATCCGTCCCATCCTATGACTATCTGTGTTAGTAAAAGAACTTACTAAGCATTCGCTACGATTAGCAATTTGCTACTTTTAAAATTGCATCGCTGATTAGTTGGCCGGAATCAAAAAAGCTGACCAAGAGACGAAAAACTGTTTTTTTGAGAAAATTTGCATAGTGATTCACAAAAGCCATTTCATATGATTCTGTGAACCATTTACAGTAATCTACAGGTGTAGATAGGGTAGGGAGGATATGGATAGGTGAAATATAGGGTGTTAAAATTGACAAATTTTTAATGGAAAAATATATTACGATATTTCGTCGAAACATTCAAATTCGATGCAATGAGAAGCTATTGAGGGTAACAATGGGAAGAAATGACGGTGCAGTGTTGTAATATGATTCTTTGTCTTTAGATTCGTTATAGTAGTTGAGCTTTTTGGAAAGTTTTTGGACAATTAACGTGACAGATTGATAGGAACCTATCATGGCTAAAATTTGTACTGAGGTAACTAAAACAGTAGGTGAAAATGTTCCAAGCTATCGAATCTCTTAGAGGAATTCTGAGATTCTGAGGAATCTCAGAATTTTTTAATGTTTCCATTATAGGTATATAATCTGAAGAAACTGTTTCGATTCACCTGCTTCCCTGGGAAAGGATTTTTCGGCAGTGCGGCGTCACGTACACAGCCAATTTAATCGCAATGATTTTTCGGAAATTTCAAATCAGATCAACAGCAATTATCACATAATATTCCGGCTATAAACGTTAAAAACGTTTCACTGAAATATCAGAGTGTACTCGGAAATTTTTCCTTCCATGTAATCGAAGCTAAATTAAATACGTAATTCTTCGTTGCGCATCAAAGAATTATTTTCTTAATTTCTATTATCAATTTAATATCTGATTTCTTCTACTGAATCGTCTTTCTAGACGCAAAATTGTATTTGAGAGTATTCCAAAGGAAATGGCTCCAATTATAATGAGTTTTCGCCAACCCATATTGTGTGGCGAGGAGGAACCCCTGACATTGCACGCACTTACCACACTTACATTAGTATTTAAATGTAGTCAGATGATTACAAATGATGATGACAAATATGATTACCTTCTGAATATATAATTGACTGCTAAACAGCCTATTCCAAGCAATCTTCCTATATATCCTGATATCAGATGAAGCCCTTCCTTCTTATACTAGCTATATAACTGTTTGCATTAGCTGGAGTCATTAAGAACCCTTTAAATAAAAAAATACATAATGAATTTGCATGACCAGCAAATAGTAACAAAATAGGCACTATGCTCAACAAATTTGTGAAGTTCCATGTATCTCTGGTCAAAACTTACTCTTCTGTACTGATTTCTTCTACAAGAAATAAAGTTCTCTCATCACTTTATGGAGGATTTTTTATCCAACTTATCAGACCTATTCGTCCTCTGTGTTTCCTCCTCATCCCAGTAATGATCACCTCCTCCCAAATGTGCAATCTCCCATAATTATATGGAGGTCATTATACTTTAAGAAAATAATTGCGACTATGAAACAAAACTCATTGCATAAGAGATTTAATACCAAAGAATAGAAATCGCAACAAATATGATTACCTTATGAATAAATAATTGACTGCTGTACAACCTATTCCAAGCAATCTTCCTATATATCCTGATATCAGATGAAGCCCTTCCTTCTTATACTAGCTATAATACTGTTTGCATTAGCTTTACTCATTGAGAACNCAATCTTTCGCAGCAAAATACTAACATTTCTACTAAAACTTTTTTTGCAACATAGATATTCACATGTCAAGGTAATGGAGGCATAAAAGAAATACACAATAACATTTTACTTAAAAGATGTAAATTTTGAGATCTCAACTACAAATTCCTGTACTATATCATCAAAAGCAAGTCCATCACAAATTTTACTCCATGCCGATGATAGCCAAATTGTTAAGGCTTTCTTGGCTCATCGATGAGTGCAAACGTTTCTTGATCTAATTGTGTTTCACGAATGATCGTTCCCCAGCGGCAAGTCACCAGATGTGTCAATAAAACACGCAAAGCTATTTGAAAATTAGGAAAGGCTCCGATCAAATCGCTCCCGGATAGCCAAGTAGGCAACGCGTTCAACTTCGGTGAAAGCGATCCCGGGTTCGATTTCCGGTGGAGGCCTACGTGCGTAATGACCTTAGTTGTCGAAGCACTTTTAAGAATACTACTATACTACTCCGATCAAATCTCTAGTAAAGATATATCCAACACCTGAAGAGATTTTTTCTTGATTCGAGAAAATCTATTATTGATTCCAATACTTCGATTAAATTCACTGCAAAAATATTCTTTCTCCTCTTGAGTAATCCGCAATTCTTTCCTCTACAGTTTTGCAAATCTGAAATTTCACATCATAACCTCTTCAAGATAAGTTGTGTGTATCACACAGATAACAACAAATAATGTTCTTGCTATAATAATAATGGTGGGCTTCACTTCTGTTACCACCCTTTAGATGCCGCCGCCCGGGTGCGATGCACCCATAAGACGGACGGCTCTGGATCCCAGTAAAATGTAGTAACCTTGGCCAAAAGACTGATTTCAACAAGAAGTGCTATACGTATTCCTCTATTTAACATTGTTTATGGGAAATAGAATGTCTATTCGTTCACCTGTTTGAAGTCGATAAATACCTTACCAAGAGAGTCTGCAATGCAGTGAGTGTTATAGCAAGACCTCTGGAAGACAGTGCCTTTTTTAATTATAACAGAGATTTTTCTACTCTTTGTGCACGTCTTTACCCCAAGAAATCAGAGCCTCATTGCATTAAGCGCTATTTCAGAGCCCTATAACTGTGGGAGATACAGTTATTTCTATAGTTGAAGTTATGGAATTATGGAGGCTTGACACAAGGAATCCCAATAAATTCCGTGAGGAATTTATGATAAAAAACGCCCAACAATTGTTCGACAAGAATCTTTTGCAAATGCTTCGTTAATATACTGTACTGTGCTTCGTTTATATACTTTACAGTAAGAAAATCTTTGGTTCACAAACAAATTCTCCTTGCGGATGAAGATATTGAAACTTGAGTTGGTGATTCGCGAAATTTCGAGTTTTTGAACGTCGCGCGAATTCCCATTCCACTAATCTCCCTGAGCTCTGATTTTTCTGCCCTAAGTCTCACCAGGGAGTTGCTCGACCGTGGAAATGTGAGACGGCTTGGTGCCTCGGTGCGAGCGGACTTTGCCGTTTCTACTCCCTACTAGCTTCTCCGCAAACATCGAGTGTTTTAACACACATACGTATTGTGTGTAAATTTCTCAGAACAGAATTACCTGTGTAAGACTTTGATTTGTCGGTTTAACCAGAATATTGGGTTAACTTATGTTAATCTCGATGATTCTAGTGCTCTAACTTTATGTATAATTGCTAATATTTGGTTAAAGTGCGATCGATGTTCGGTCTTATTTAATTTTATGGTGGATATTCTCGACCAGGTTTTTGAAGTCAATGTTCTGTGCAGTAATATCTGATCTTCTTTTAATTCACCGAATATTCCTATCGCAGACACTAGGATCGTATGTTACCATGAAAACGCGAATACATTCTGTTGGTATGCTGCGACATACAAATTACTTATCGGCTCAGACGTGTGATGAGTTTTTGCAAACAGTTGCCGATTCTCTTAAGGCTTATTTTGGAGGAAATAAAAATGCGCAAAATATTATAGCATTATTTTAGATTCTACACCTGATGTTGGACATATGGATCAAATTGCGTTTGTAGCGCTCTATTTATTTATCAACAGATGGGGACGTTAAAGAAAGATATTTAATGTTCTTTATTATAGATAGGGTTTCGAGAGAGTTTTGTAATACTGGTTGCCTTTTCCTAGTATTTTTTAAAGAATGGTCCTTTCTCCTCCTTTGTTACTTCATTTTGGCCATTTTCACTCTACAATGAAGCAGTTTTTACCAGGTAGACGACAAGAGAAGAATAGCAATATTATAAACAGGATCGGTGAGTGATCGTAACAGAGCACGATCTGCGATATAAGACTACGCTCAACGGTCCACCATAGATTGCACTCTTGTTCATTCGATATGTTTATAACTTGAGATTACGACGAAAAGAAATACCACCAAGTGAATTTTTAACCTAACGCTCTACCTTGAGCCGAGAACGAGGCTAAGTGGGAATATTTCATTCTTTCGCTTCTGACAGCGGGAAGGAAATTGTTCCACTTCGTGATGTCTTCATTTTCTTGTCACGAAATTAGTCATTCCAAACGAGAGAGTCAAAATAAACTCACTTAGAGACAACGTGTTGCTGGAAAGAAAAGCGTAGAACTGTGATAAAGTAAACAAATTTTGGTCTACCAAATGAAGGGTACGATCGTATAAAGCGGGCTGCAGTGCATCTGGGGACGGGTGAAATACTCTTTATAAGCGGTTAGCGGTGTTTTTACCATTTTTTTTATTAAAGGGGACCATAATAAAACCGGGTCTTAAGCGGAAGCATTTTGACAGGTTTAACTGTGTGTTTATAACTATACTAAATCACAGCTATTGGCTGTTTTGTGACAGAGTCATTGGCTCGGCGTTTTTTCTTCGTATAGGCCCACAACGTTAGGAAAAACGGAATAATGATCCTAGCTATGGTTCGATCCCAAGAGGTCCCAAAACCCGATTTTCCCCATAATAATACATTTTACGAATTTTCGAATTTTTTTAACTACTTCCCGGTAAGACAGAATTTCAAAATCGAGACATCGTTAGAAGATGTGTTTTTCTAACGCAAAACAAAATTACATCCGAAAATGCTACTGTATTAAACGTCAGGTCGGTGCAAAATTCTCCCATCATCATTCCACTGGCGATTTTTAATATTTGTCATGGAGATAGCTACAGCATGTGAATAGGTGTTGTGACTAGATATACCTAATAACTCTCCCATGTATCCGCCAATATTTGAATATATGCATAATAAAATGGAACAGTGTTGCGTATATCTACATATGTACCCAGTAAGCAGCCTTTTGGGGTGTGGCAGGGGGTGCATGCACCATGGCTCTACTTCCCTAATCGATTAATTTCGCGTATCGGAAAAATGAATTCTTAATCGACTAGTTCTTAGCACCTATTTCTTTGACTTTTCTTATAGTATCAGAATGGTCTATGTAACAAGTACGACACATAATATCGGCTACATCTTCTAAGAACGTGCTCTTGCTCTTAACTAATGACGTAAATAAAGCCTTTGTTTAAATCTCCTGTCATCTAGAGATTCCCATCCTGCGTCCTGAAGCATCTGAGTTACGAACACTGATCGGAACATTGTTTTACGAAACGTATCGCCTTTCGCTGTACCTTTCCGAATTTTCGAATACAACACTTGTCGGCGGGGTCCCGTACGCTACTTGTATACTCAAGGTGAGGCCTAACAACCGCAGAGAAACAACGCTCACAGACTTTTTCTTCGCTCCTTCCGACTATTCTTTTAACAAATCCGACTTTCTTAAACGCTCGTCCACATATTTTATGATGTAGGAACCCCATGTTAAGTTATTCGTGAGGGCTACTCCAAGATATTTCGTATAATAACTAATATAAATTGCCATTCACGAATGCATTAAAGGAATATAAATAAGAATGTATATACGGCACTACACGAACCGTCCTTGCGTTGTTTTCATGGAGGATGGTTGCATCAGCCTGATGACTACACAAGACGGGAAGTGCAATTTGATGAAGGTTACGTATTAAGGGTGGGATCTTCGCCTTTTTCAACCTTAACTCACAGCTTCGAAAGCACCTCTTCCGGTCGATCTATCGTCCATTCGCCGCTGTCCATTGACCCACGACAAAATGTATTGTTCGACTTCTCCGCTTAACTCATATTTCCTGACAATTCGATTCATATCAGCTTTCTAAGAAACCCGACTGCACTGAATGGATTCAATTACAACTTAGCGATGCACTCATACCTACGTAAGAATAACATGAGCAAATGTGATGATGTAAACGGACTTCTTCTTCTCCGCAACATTTATTGCGGATATTTTGACTTAAGAGAAGATGTTTTGATCCCAGTGATGTTGGTAAAAATGCTCCCGTAGTTTTCATTTCATGCAGTTACTGCAAAACCAGGTTTTACTGTTCTGCATAATGGTTTTTCTGATTTCTCCTGCTGTTTTCCGGAAAAAAATTCCAATCTCTTCCGTCCTATTATTTTCTTTAATTACAATACGTCTTCACATTGAAGTACAAATAGTTTCCATCGAATTATTTCCTACGTGGTAGGAACAAACTCCCAAATCTTCAAGCCATCCTCCTAAAGGAAACCAACAAAAGAATTTTAGAAAATGTCATTCCTGTTTTCGAAAGTAAAGTGGAAGTGTCGGACGCGATATACACTTATACTCATGAGCAATGCTCTCTTGCGCAACTAATGGGGATGATACAATTGGTGTTCTCGAGTTTATTATGAAATGCTCGCCGTCGTAGCATTCTATCGAGATGGATTTTTCTATAGGAGCCCGTTTGACTTTCCAAGCAGATTCTTTCAGAAGAAAAAATATAAAAATGGAAGAATATCGAGAAATATTATGAAACCGCGCTCGATCTTTTTAGGTTAAGTACTTTACTTGAAGAGGACATCTAAAATTAAAAAAAAGACAATTGTCCTGAAACACGTTTCAGGTACTCTTACGTCATCTTTAAAATAACCGTTGCTAAAATTCCAACGCTAAAAAACAAACAATACTAGTCTTTTATGCACATCTGCAGGCGCTGCGCGCTCCTATAGCCGCCGCTGGAACTACGCGTTGTAGTCGCTAAATCTATGCGTCACAGGGTTTCCTAACTTTGGGTATCCTGGCGCGAAAATGGATATTGTGGCGTTATTGCGCCGCACTTGAATCCTCTAAGGTAGCACTTTTCGGCCGAAGACTACAGAGTTCCATCGGCCGTCATCGGAGCACTCGCAGAGTGCATAAAAGACGAGTGCGAAATAAATAAATACGATAAACGGGTGAAGAAATTAAGAACATGGACATAATTGGAGGCGGGAGTATTTAATGTAACGAAGTAAGCGAAATTTTCAACTAAAGTTATACTCGATCGAGCCAAAAATTGTATTCGATCGAATAATTCGGTGCTTCGCCGCTATCGCGAACGTATCACCACCTAATTGATACTATAAAGAAGGAATTTGTGTAGACCAAACTCTTCAGACAGAAATCAGTAACTCTTTCTACAAATTTGCCGAACGCAGCTGCTTTTTTCACCATTTACAAGCCCGATATCTCGTCTCTTGCGCAATGCAGGTAACTTTGACAGCAAGAGAACCGCGCTCAACAACGGTCTTGCATCCATAACAGCTCACTTGTCAATCATACACGGTACATGATCGATTTAATTAATTTCGATTTTATTCTATTGCAAACTGACAATCCGCTGATTTTTGTCAGCAGGTCTGATAAGGCAACAGGTCCAGAACTTCTAAGAAACGGTATGACATCCGTCAATAGCAAGTAATACACCTTCGTATATAAGCACACTCGGCCGAGCATCAACGGGTGGTTACCACCGAGATCATTGAGATAGTGCCAAGTACAGTAAGTAAGGTAATCACCAAATACGAGTTAAAAGGCCCCAATGTCAGCCGTGACAAAAACCGGTTCTGCGCGAGCGAGTAACAGGGTGACGACGGGAGGCAGCAGTAGGAAAGTTATAATGTAACATACCTTCGTGGATTTCTAGCTTTTTGGGTTGATTTTTGGCCATCTCTATTCCTTGGGTTGTTCGTCTGCACTTGGTTCTCTTGGAGTCAAAATCACGTCAGCGCTAAGAAAGGCACACCTCCGCCTCCGTGCTGCCGAGGTCAACACAAAGCGGTTGGAATTTTCTCTCCCAGATGCCGCCACTCGCTTCAATTGAAGAAGCGGCTTGCAGCGGAAATTCCACTCGATTTAAGGGGCACAATTCGTCCCTTAATTAATATTTCTTTTCCAAGGTCGAGTGAAATTCGATTCCGTGGGTTCCCAATCTTAAAATAAAACGAATCTTCTAAGATCGCCGAGCTAGCCACGCAATTCAATCTTTCTTCTAATCATCGCTTAATACACCAATTTAGATTACCTAAAAGTCTCTCAGAGAGATATTTCTCTCACAATTTAATTTAATCGTATATTCAACTTCTGTCTTACAATTGAACATTAATTTTTGCGAACAATAAATTTCGGCGTAATATTCTCGAAATTTATAATGAATTATTTATTGTTAGAATAAACTCACAGTAACACCGAAACCTTTCCCTAACACCTATATTTTAGGCAATTAGGTTTTATAGGACGTATGATCGCGAGATGAGTGTAGAATTCATTCTTCGCTGGATTGATATTAAGAATTAAGGGACGGTGACGCATCAATTAAGAGCCCTTACTGTCACTGCTGCGGAGGATGCAGTTAATTTTACCCTGCTGCACCACACATTTTCGGAAATTGTAACAATATATTTCAGATTTGAATAATTTGTAATAACTTCATATAAATTATTACTGAGACGAAGAACTATAAGAAAATATGACTATAAATAATAAATAACCAAATATTTCGATTAACGTAATTAGTGACTTGTGTTTGACAGAGCTGTAAAGTTGAGACAGATTTTGTGTTGAACATTGTAAGATTATATTTATATTGTGTGATTGACAATCGTATTCGCAGTTCTAGTTGCTTCATTGGTTTATTGTGGTGTTTTTAAATAGGATTGTATGTTGAACCATTGCCACCTGCTTCTCCTGACGAGGTTTATCTACAGTAAAATTTATATTCGTAACTAATTTTCGGTTAGAATGCTCTTTATTATTTTGCACCAGGCAATTAAGTCCGCTCCACAAAAAGGCAAATAAGCTCCGTTTACTTGTTTACCTTGTATTTGCCCGTAAAAGAAGACAAAAGTTTCTTGAATTTACTGCATCAACAATTCAAAAACATGTCATTTAAAGATTTACAAAGTAACATGTTTCATCCCTCATAAATCTTATTTCAAGCCCCATACGATAACTATGCCCCAAGGAATTGTCACATCACTATTACAAAAATTTTTGAACGAATACCGAGTCCGTCGTCGTAGAGGTGATTACGGCAATTTATGAATTCCTTATTTCGATTTTTTTATAATAAAACTGTCACTATTAGTACAGTGATAGTGCACAATGTGCTTAAGTAATATCAAATAGTAAATACATTTACGTTCTTAGTCTATTCGACGTCTCATTTTATTAAGTCATTCAGTATTCTCGTAGCGTTGTTTTGTAGCATATTAAATGTAAAATTTCCCTAGAAACACTGATAAATTAGCATATGATTCAATCTTCAAAGGGAGGGGCAATACGCCAACTGAGAAGTTATAGGAAACCGCTTTCGTAAGTGATTTTGTACATCGCTGTCTTTTATGTGTCTATCGTTCAGACGAAATGTTTGTGACTCGTTCGTTATAAGCGATGGTTTCAATTGACGCCGGATATACTCAGTGATTCGAAAACTTTAAAAAGTTTAATTTTCAACACTCGGGAGCATCAATTTGCGCCCGTGACTTTTACTCTAATTAATAAGAGCATCACATTTGGCGAAAATGAAACGACCAAATACTGTATTTATAATTTTAGATTAGACTGTCCATCGGAGGAATTGCGAGAAATAGCAAAATAAGTAAACGATGGAATAGGCGCCTCGCGCATAACTTCAATTCTTACGCTCGAAGATCTTCTTTCGGACCGCGGCCTAAATAACATAAAATCGAATCACACTTCAAATATCCTGTCACGCCTAAGGGAAAAGAATTATCAGGTGAGGTGAGTCAACTGAACAGATAAGAAGGGCGATTCGTATTGCGAGGCGATAGAACCTTTCCTTTACCCTTTCAAACAAGCAGTGGACGAGTGCAACAATTCGATCGAAAACGAATTGGCCTTCGAGCTCTTTATATCACAGTGTTATAAAAAGTCATATTTAATCAGGAACCTACATTAGCTCTGACTTAAGCTGCGAAAACGGCTCCAGCTTATTCGAACTTTTTGGAAATACTTAACGAGAAAATAATTTTCGCAACTGGCCCCCGAGAGCGAATTCAATCTGGAAGAAACATGTTTATATTTTGCTGGCAACTACTCGTACTATCCGTTCTAATAATTGAATAAAGCCACTCCCACTTACGCAAGATGCCCACGCGATTACGGATGGAGCGACCGAAACGTCCTGTTTTAGGAAGACTTTGTTATTCCCGGAGAATCACCTGTGCATAGTTCACGTGAGCTTCCTACTAGGTGAAGATGAGGCTGCGGCCGCAGGGAGAGCAACGGTCTCACTCGAATGAAACCCTGAGAAAAATGTTTGCATCCTGTCTACAACTTCCGTGTTAGTTTATACTGAAAGAGGTTTCAAAATTCGAAAATGCTGTGATTATCAGAAGTGAAACCGTTCGTCTGAACAAATTCAACCTCAGATCTGACTAGAAAACTGTAAAGCTTCAACAACTTTCGAGTTAATTCATCTGATATGAGAAAAATCGATAGGGATGGGATATAACGCTAGATTGGATAGAGAGAGGTTTTATGCAAGTTCATGAAAAAAAATATCTTTCAGGGTGTTTATTAATTCCAAATCCACAATACATTTTCAATCAAAATTAACACTGGTACAAAAATCGTTATAGCACTGCTGTAAGAACAATGAACATTACTTTACATAAATTTTAAATAAATATCAAATAAAGAAAATAATCAATCTTAAGGTGTATCTCTCTTGATGAACTATACGTAGATCAAAGTTACAGAATTAAGTTGGAGGAGTTGAATCTCACTTTACATCAAAGTGAAGAGACCACTACTCCACTTGATCCTATAACCCAAAGTTATTCCATCTTCCAAGTATCTTAAAATTCATTCTGGAAACAGAAATATCACACAATTGTATCAAACGGCTGAAGGTACAATAGCTATTTAAATTACAACTAAGTCAGTTATTATTTAAAAATATAAAGCTAGGTCGAAGGAACTTACAGAGACTATCAGACACAGATACATCAAAGCCAAGACTTCAAATTCCATGTAGTTTATACGAAGCCTCGTTAGAAATCAAATATATATTCGCATTACTGTTTTAACTCGAGCTAGAAAATTATGAGGAAGGTTGTCAATTAATTATCCCTCAAAAGCGTTTACACATGCCACCTTCTTGTTACATGCAAAGTGGAAGTTATAATAACAAAAAAGAAAAAAAATGAGTAGCTAGTAAGAGATGTATCTAAATTATAAATTACGTTTTCTTCCAAAACAGAGCAGCAACTGTAGATTCGCTAGAGTATGAGCAAGCAATAATGAGCCGGAAGAGTTAGATCTGGCAGTTTAATTGCAGATGCCGAGATCTCCAATTCCAACTCACAATCACTCGCAGGTATTCTTCAGTGGCGATGACTGGATATCTCCGCCCTTTATCTTGAGAGATGGTTCCTCAATACTGCTCGACAGTGAAATGACAAATCCATGATTTTACCGGCCTTATATAGGGGCTATGGGGAGTAGATGGCCAAAGTGCAGCCGAGGTAGATAAGGCGAGTTTGCTCAACCAGCAAAGGAACTCAACACCACCTCTTGAAAAATTAAAATTGATTGATAGTGAATGACAGCTCACTTCCAGAACCAACCAATAACATTTGAAAGAGGTAAAGGGGGAAACGTCCGGATACTTCAAGTTTAAGAGTACTAAATTTTCGCTAGATATTTGGCTCATATCTATATCTATAGAGATTGCAACTTATCTATAGAGATTATTTGCCATCCGTCACACATACATTGAAATAAAATTCTCAAAGTCCGCTCCAGGCAAAATCAAATGAAGGTGTGGCCAAGGATATTTGTCTTTAATCTGCAGTGAAATAATTCCCGGTAATTAGGAGTCGCCGAGATTATCTGTTCGCTAAATAACTTATTGACTAAAGCGATGTTAAGGTGATCATTTTCATTGCCGCGCGCAGTAAAACGTAATGATACTTATATTTGAATAAAACTTACACTTTTTGCTGGGATCTGAATCACACCTACTAATGTGACTTACACTTTCTTGCTACTAATACTATTAATACTTATTTCTGAATGAAAACTCACACTTTCTTGCCGGGAGAAATGGAAGTATTTGTTGGCCGAAAGACTCAAAGATTATCGAAGATATCACAAAGGAAGCCAAGTGATATTTTATTGCGCAAAGATTAACAGCGAAAGACATTGCAAAATCGATAGCCTTCGTATTTCTTAAAATAATGAAACTTCTTCGTGATATCTTATTCTAAAATTCGTAAAAAGTAGACTGTATTTTTGAGCAATCTTCAAAAGTATGAAAGCGAAATACATAAATCAGAAATAGAATTAGTCAGTTTGCTCATAGTGAGGTGATCAAATCATTAAATATTGGTACTCATTCTACTGGAATTATTTCGATTATCTGCCGTCAAAGCGACATTAGACCTTAATTTATTTTTTAAATTTGAATTCAGCACAATTTTTATAAATAATTCTGCGCGAACTTTGCCAATTATGTTGAAAAATTTACATCTTAACTGATCTGCAGTTCAAAATGTCTCGTTTTCCTTTCAAACCTAAAATTTAAAAATTGATGTATAATATAGTGGATATATCGATAAAATTTTACCATATCAACACGTAGCATTTGATCGTTTTATCTACGCGAGCCTATTTCTATTTTAATTATAATTTTTATCTCCACACTGCTATTTTCGGAGGTATGAATGTTCACGGGTGCTGAAGACGTACTGAAGACAAACCTTCATCGGTAATGGGTATAGTAATTATTTAGACTTCACTGCTCCTGTAGC
>KZ309054.1:82527-93058 GCA_000376725.2 Ladona fulva
TGCATTCACTGCTACCAAATCCTCCCTGGTTCCAAAGCCTTGACGAAAACCTAATTGTTTACGATGCGAAAGATTTTGTTTTTTTGTATTTTTGGAATGCTGTTAAATATGTTAAAACGTTTGAGTGTAAATGCTTCGGCACTCATCATCCTCTGAAAACGGCAACTTAGTTGTCGAAATACGTATTGAGAAAACCAAAAAGTAGGCAAAGCACGTATATTCCACCCTTTTCCATTGAAATTGCTGGTGAAAATTACACGGTATTAAATACAGCAGTTGCACCACCAAATTCACGAATTTTATTATAGTTTTCATTTGACCGCTGTCATTTTCTCCGCAAAATGTTTGTTATTTTAATTTCATAATTACTTCTCCCGGGTCAATTCAATTTGCATTCTCTCTGATCGCATAACTTCTTGCTGTATCGAACAAAAATTATATCTATTCCCTGAACATCACCACGTATTTGTTACACAAAAATTGCTTTTCGTGTATATTTAGAGAGATAGGGGAATTTTAAAGTTACATCGCGTATTGATAGGTTGTCTCTAAAGGGAGTGCCAAAGAAGAGCCACGTAAGCGATGAATCAAAATGTGACACGTGAGAAATAGCGACGGGAGAATCGGCCTTCATCCACTGATTAGACAAAATAAGTAGCGAGCTCTTTCGAAGAATCCGATGTTGTAACTCGGATGCGATAAAACTCGTGATTTATCTGTGGCAGTTATTTACCAAAAGTTTGTATCAGAGAGTTCTCAAATATTCACATTTTTGTGCTGGGGTACGGACTTGCGCTAAAGATACTTGGTAGTGCAACAGTCGGCAAAAAAAATAATTTCTTAGCAATGAAGAAACGCCACACAACCTCCTTTTTGCATGTCTGAAGAAACAGCAACAGACAGGACTGTATTCTCTCAACTACATATTTAGTATATATGTATTAGAACAGTATGAAAAAATATCCTCCGATTATGATCGTTATGTACTAAATCATGTTGTATTTTGACAGTTGCAACGAAATGTCTTTACAGTATCAATATCCAGTCCTAAGTAAATCCTGGGGACCCGTTAAAAATCTTTAAATTAATATTTCGTTAAATGACGAGCAAACAAGAGCACACAATATATTATGTATTCTAATTAAATTTAAACCTCTTGGTCGCTCGCAACTAATAGATATTGTGTATCTAGCATTTGTCAACACTTTGAGATCTTTAGCTTCCATCTGATCTTTGGGCTCAAAACTGTGCAGATTCTCCACTATTAGCTACAAGAAATTTGGAAGAAGGGAATTGACGACTGCAAAATGAGGAGGGAGGTAGTTTGCCCTTGCTTTTCTCACTGAGCGAGAATTCGATAAGTTGACGAAGTCCACGTAAGTGCAGGAAAATCACGCTTTTCAAACCGACTTCAAAAAAGGATTGACCAAAATAAATGCCATAACTTAGCATTATTCAAACTTCAGTGTTTCATCATAATCGTTAATATGGCTGACAAAAATTTAAAAAGATTTATTTTCCTGTACCAAAACACTAGTGAAAATTTTCTATCCTTCAATATTTGATAGCAAGAATACATTCTTTAATAAATATTTATTAATAAACAAAAATAAAGGAGAAACTGTGAGGGTTCTTTGAACAAAGAAAAGATTGTAAATTAACGAAATACATACTATAAACAATACTCGTCGACATCTTTCGCTCTATATTAGAAAGTGTACTTTAATACCAATCCACCGATGCTATTTTACTTCTTTTATCCAACAGAGTGATTCTGAGGTACCCGCAGAATACTAAGACAATATCACATCGTCAATCATGAATCAATGAACTTCATCGGCTAATTTTGAGTGGGAAGATCTACTTCGGACACTTGATCAAACTTCAATGAATCATGTGTGTGTGTGTGTAACTCTACTCCGCCTATGATTAAGATAGCATGACGAACACCCAGACAAAATGCTTGGTGTGTGACGAGTACAATGAAATTCCAACCAACGAGATTTCATACGAGGTCTCCCGGGTAGCCAAGTGGCCAACGCGTTCGCCTGTGGTGAAAGCGGTCCCGGTTCCGAATCCCGGTGGGGGCCTATGCGCGAAATGACCTTAGTTGTCGAAGCACTTTTAACAATACTACTACTACGATTTCATACGACCTTAGATCCTTGCAAAATTCGAATCAGGAATTTCTTTTGATACGCCATATTGAAGCAAATCTTAGGATAGACGTAATAAAAGAATCAAGTGTGGGATACAAAAGGGTAAAATACGAAATATACCGATTAAACAATTAATCTCTCTGATATTGAATGAATGAAAAGATGAAGAAATAAGATTTAAAATTGCTTATTATTTTACTCGCTGCTCAAGTTTGTTTTTCGTTGATACAATGAAAAAAGAGAAAGATATTTCTTTTATAATGGCTTGTATTCACTAATTAGCACTATGAAATCCTTTGAACCCAGAGAAATTATTACCAGCCAGGAGCCTATAAAGGAGGTTCGCTGTATTCACTTTCAACTTTTTATTTTTATTTTCTTTCTCACCGCATTCTTTTCTTCTTCTTTTATTGTCTTTCTTGTTCTTTACTTTTAATTCTCACTACATTAATCCAGTTTTTCTTTGACACTCTTTCGTTCGACTCATATTGTCACCACATTCGTCGTTATGCTTCTGTCCATTCTTTCCAAATCCAATTTTGCTCTGGTCACGCAGCCTTTATTAATCCATTTTCAGTCATTAGTAATTTATCGGTGAAGATAATTTAACGAAAAAAACTAATGAAATAAACAATCCGCAAAAACTAAAATACTTCCTTGCCTTTCAGCATCAATGAAAAAATTATCGAGCAAGTAAACTCCTTCAAATATCTGGGAAGCTGGATAAATAGCACGCTGGACCCAGAGAAGGAAATTAAGACAAGAATTGAACAAGCAAGTAGCAGATTTAATCGTCTCAGTACTGAGCGACCAACATCTTAACTTAAATCTGAAACTGAGATTGTTCATTTGTTATGTTATGTCAATTTTTCTCTACGGCGCAGAGAAATGAACATTGGAAAGTGTCAGTATGAACAAAATTGAGGCATTTGAGATGCGTTCATAACGCAAGATGCTGAAGATACCTTGAACATCACAACGACGCTGTACTGCAAATTATTGAAAGAGATAGGGAGATAACGAAAACTGAGAAAAACTTCCAATCTAGGTCATGTTTTAAGAAATGAAAGCTATTACCGAGTTCAACAAATAACTAAAGGGAAGATTCAGGGCAAGTGCAGCTTGGGAAGAAGAAAGCTCTCTTGGCAGAGAAATATTAGACATTGGAAAGGCCTAGGATTCGAAGGGTTGATTAGAGGTGCTGAGCACCGAGAAAAGTTTGACCTCATGATCGCCAACCTTCACAGGGCACAATAAGAGGAAGAAGAAACTTATGAGAATTTTCTGTTCTGAGATATTTATGAACGTTCCTCGTTCAAGTCATTGCTATATACCATGTTCGCGCGCAATTCTCTATGAATAAACATTTTTAAACTGGCCATAGAAATTAAGGCGAAGAAATTTATTCTGAGCGCCAAAGGATAGCGAATGTAAAAGAAGTCGACAGGACAGGGAAGAGAGCCCGAATCTTCTACTTCAGGGGAAGGGCTTCTCAGAGATATCTCACCGATGAGTCACGCATTACTTTGCGAGATGCTTTACACATTCGCTTATCCTTTAGTTATTTAGGATAGTGCCGCTCGTCAATTTTAATCAAGTCACATAGATTGCATTAATAATATAAATAACGGATTAAAAGCGACCAATTTTGCTTCCTGAATGTAAATTTTTATAATATCTTGTGTATTTGATGTGGAGTATTTCGGTTTTCATTGTATTTTCTATTGGGAATGATAGTTTTCACATCACAAACGTTTTTAAGTTACGCGTTTTCAACTGCAACTTAATAATAATGATTTATCTAGAGAGTTTATCACGGCATTAATTATGTTAATAACGAAGATAAACGTGACCATCTAAATCAATTTTTATTATAAATAACGTAATTAACTTTGCTGCGCTAAAACGGTTTGTTTCCCCTTCGAAATCTTCGGATACTTTTATCTAATTATTTCCTTCTATTATTCCATAAGTAGATTAACAATATATATATATGTATATATCAACCAGAATTTTACGGAAAGACCAAAGCAATTTCTTCTTTCTTCGTTTCCCGGAGTCTGACGTTAGATTTCTTCACAAAATCTAAATGTCCATTAAAAATATATACGAGAATTATCGCTCTATGTAACTTAGAGTAAGAAACAATGATCAATTTTCAACTGAAAGTATTCTGAGTCAATTGGAGTGCATGAATTTCGTGGTTTAAAAGTGGTTTCTAGAATACGGTGATTCATCACGCACCCCCACCTCCACCCAGAAGGGCAGCGTAACACTTGTGACTTCGGCATTATTTATGTAGGATCGAGTTGAATGACCTTCAAATAAAGAATTTTAGTTCTAGCAAGGGCAAGAATAGCATTTTGAGGGAATCTCCGCTATTCACAAAGGAAGCCTGCCTCTGAGACTTAAAGACGTGAGGGAAGATAGAAAATTATTGCGCTCAATGATCTTCTATCTGATAAAGGGGAGAGTGCGATAATCATTGTGGGGAAATCTAGATGATTCAAAACTATTAAAATCAAATATGACAGTTTTTGAGAACTTAAATTATATTTTCACCTTCAAAATTAGTATGGTTTCGGGGGAACATTCAATTTCGAAGTTAAAATTCATACAATAGTACTAATGTTCTTACGTTGATTCAATCCGGGTCGTCGTGCTTAGCCTCGTATAAATGGAGAATGAATTGTTTGGCAACTTCGTTGCAGAAAGAGAACAATATGTCAAAAGGATACATTGCCAAACATCATCTCTTATTTATAAAGTATTACTTATCGTGTGGGCAGAGGAAGCGTAGAAGGGGCCCCATAGAAATTTGCACCCGGGCCCCAGCTCCGGGTAGACGTGCATGAAATTATTGAAACATTTGCCATTATTAAAACTACTCTAGCTAAGTTTCTGAAGGAATGATTTGGAGAAACTTTTGAAACTGTAATGCATACAAACAAAATTAATTATTATAAATTTTTATTTCTTTGTACATCTTTCCATGTAATGTTTTCAAATGTAGATCGGTATTGTTTCGTTGTACTTAGGTTGTAATTACAATTTCAGTAATATCCAAATGCGGCTCCTGGATAGCCAATTGGGCAACGCGTTCGACTTCGGTGAAAGCGGTACCGGGTTCGATTCTCGATGGGGACATACGTACGAAATGACCAAAGCAGTTGACTCACTTTTAACAATCCTACTACAATCTCCAAATGTTCGGATAAATCGATGTACCCATTCGCTAGTCTCCTTTCTTTTCTTATAAAAAATCGATGATATAATAAGAAGTAACTTGAAACTCGGTAGGGGGCGCGACGCATCCGGGAGCCAGGCCAGGCTCTGCCTTACCGCACTCGATGATTCGTTTTTACGTTAAGGCCCAGTAATATAGTAAGTAAATTAATATCCATGTAAATCTATCATATATAAGATATAAACTATAATCTTCACATTAACTTTAACAAACCATTACAATACCAGGCCCTAGAGCGAACATTAGTTTAATTCTATTTTAATTATACATTATAATACTGGACCTAAGACTAGAAATGTATTCTTAAATATTGTTGATTTTCACTCCTATTTAAGTCCTTTTAACGTTGGTCTACATAACATCAAACGCAGCAAAAAAGGCAAACACATCTTACACACCGTGAATAAATTGAAGGCTAATAAATGAGAAAATTGAACTTATTTCACACGATTTTATTATTCGATGATATTTTATTGTCATCAGCCTGATTATGGCTGTAATGCAGAAATCGGTCGAATAATAAAATCGTGTGGAATGTACCAAGTTCAATTTTCTCATTTATTAAACGGCGTTCCACGAAGTAAGGTCTACTGATATTGATTAAATTGAAAGCTTGCGATGGGTTGACCCAGTTTACTTTCACTAGTTGTACTTTTCTCGAACCATTCAAACCTGATATTTCCGGACATCCATTAGCCTATCGAATTGTTCCCTTAAATATTGATATATTTATCAATCCGATATCAGTAACTCTCCATTTGAAATGCTCTGAAGCAATATTTGAGAATGAACACATGAAATAGAAATATGAAATTTAAGGATTCATTAGAGAACCAATAGAACACACCAATATTTTTTACGAAATGGTAAAAAATATTGGTGTTAATATTCTTGGTTCGACTACAGATGATTCAAAATACTCTCGTGGGAAATGTACATACGTAAAGTTCTTTATTTACTGTTTGCTGACTTAATTTCTTTTCTAAAATAAAATTATAAATAGCGATCCTACGAAACAGAAACAAGAACGAAAAGAAGGAAAATGAAATAAGAGTTTACGTAAAATATCGCTTTGGATCGAAATAGCGAGAATTCGGACAAAAAGACGAAACTTTCTAGAATTTTAAAGTTGTGAACAATCCGTCACCTTAACGACCATGGCGTTTACTAAAGACAAGCTGATACTTTATTCATAGATATATATTCGGAATTTAAGTCTATTTGAAAGTGATGAGTTATTAGTCTTTTGATGAGGTGGCAATTCCATGATGATAAGCAATTCTTGGAGTCGATCCGAAATTACGACCATGGACAAATTATAATGGTACTTGATCGGACTGTTTCCCCATATGGATGTTATGTTTCACCATAAATACCACATGGGTTTACATTCGTATTATTTTTGATATCTTTATTTGGTCAATTTCTGCGTCTTTCTTATCTATTCTCAAATTGGATCCTTCGTTTGAATTTTCCAATCACACATTCTAAGTGGACCGTCTACGTCTTTCCAAAATAACAAAGTGACTAACTGTCCGTATAATTGTCAATAAATTGAGTATATAATTATTTTCACGTCTTATTTATTTTCTTTCCATCTATTGTTTCCAGGAGTGCACAGTAAGTCGCAGTCAGTGTGACATTCATTTGATTGTAATTCCCCGTTGGGAATAACGGCTAGTAATGCATAAAAAGCCNGCTTTGCGAGTAACTTGATTTACGAATGTTTTTCAAGACGAGCAAACATTTTTAATAAATTTTAACTTGATATACGAGCGAGATCTTGCAATACGAACAATACATGGAGTACTTATACGATGTTTTGTCTGCCGAGCATTAACGAAACTGAGGAACTATAAAGTTGGTTAACGTAACTTAGTATCACTGGATAGGTTCATTGTTAACGCTGCACAAAGAGAAAAAGAACCCGAGGAGCTAGCAGATAGCAGAGATTCCATTAGTAACAAGGAGAATTCCTTTACACATTAATTAATTAATTCGATTCATTTATATTAAATTGAAATTATAAAATATAAATAGTAATTTGTGTTCATCATTATTAGGTATATGAATATTTTTAGATTTTGGAACGAATAGTCTGAGTTTCAATTCTTTCTTATTAGGAATTCATTTCTATATATGAGTGCTTCAGATCACGAGCACGTCTACGAAACAATTATACTTCCTTTGTGATACATAGAACCAGAAAAGGCGGAGCTATCCTATTCAAACATACACACACCTCATTTAAATTAAAAATTGCAATATCCGTTGTACATCTATTGAGAAAATCTATTGGTTATACCAATAAGAAAATCTTTTTAAGCATATACCTGAATTAACATACAATGATTATATTTTTACTCTTCCACAGCGGTTTTATTCAGCACGAACGGGTTTCGATGTATTCACGTCATCGTGAATAATATGAATTCTCAATTCTTAAAATGATTTGAAATGTGTCTCACTCGGCTTNAATAAACTTTTTAAATAAACTGTTTATCAAATCAAAAACATACCGTATATAAAAATCAAATACATTTTGACAGAGTGAAACTTCGATAATCAAAGACAAGGGTAAGAAGCTCACTTCCTCTCAAGAGCCCAGGTGGCGGCAATTACGCCGCTAATGGTGTAAACCCGTCTAATCGTTAAAGCGGTGGTTGAAATTGCTTATTAGGGAATAAATCCTCCCAGTGAGTAACGAGCGGTCCTCTGTCCCACATATAGGAATCCTTCGTTTACTTGGGAAGGTTAATTCAATAGGAACGGCATCAGTTAAACCTACCAGTATGCCTCGTCTAAAATTTGGTTGGAGGCGGAGTTCTGGGTCCAATGTGTTTCAAAGCCATTCTGGTAGCTTAAATTTACCCTGTCCCGCCGTGGTATCGAATCACCCAGAAACACGACTTGTGAGAGAACGTGCTGATTTCGAGCTGTGTTGTAGGCTGACATCGAGAATTAACATAAATCCCGAAGCAAAGCGATTCACGGGTTCTTTTGCTCGTAAGTTTTTGTCTTACTCATGCGTGAGCGCATTTAGGTACGAATATTAAAATGAAGTTATCATTCCTAAAACGTTTGACTAGTATCCAATGTAGAAGTTCTTTTTTGTTTTATCCCTTGAAAATGAATTAGCGAGTCGGCGGAGATGAAAATAATTTGATGATAGTGAGTGACATTTTTGAGGTAAAGTAATACACGTTAGATCTAAGCAACGGCTTCGAAACATTACAGCAGAAAATAAAGATACGAATACGAAGTAAAAACGAAATGATACCTATAGTTATCACAGCATTAAAAGTAAATATATTTTGCCTTTAACACTAATAACTATACAAATTATTATTTGTACCATCCCATGATAATTTTTTGCTCTGAAGGAAACCACAGTGAAAAGAAATACCTTGAAAGATAATTTGAGTGAGGAACTTTTTATAACAATAATAATAATAACGATACAAAATCGATTCAAAAACGTTCCAAGAGCAAACAGAATGCAAACGAAACAGCAGACTCGCTATCTTCGAGCTCCACGGCAGTTATGCGGCTTACGTCCGAGAGGGCAAGATATTTCATAGAACCAGCAGTACATAACTCATTGAATAACACTGCAATGAATTTTCATTGGATGACAAATAACGACGACTAAGAAGATATAATGCACGTAATTCTTGACAAGCATAGTATAGTTTTCGTAGTAGTAGTATAGTAGTATTATTAAAAGTGCTTCGACAGCTTAGGTCATTTCGCACGGGGGCTCCCACCGGGGATCGAACCCGGGACCGCTTTCATCGAAGTCGAACGCGTTGCCCACTTGGCTATCCGGGAGCCTATAGTTTTCGTATTAGACGGATAAATCTGATCGTTAAAGTTGTTAAAATTCGTCCAAAGATTCTCCTTTGGCCTACAGTCATTTTACGGTAATGCATGAGTTGTCTTTTACTCTAATTTTCATTGAATTTTTTTCATCTCAAAACGGTTTTTAATTCCTTTTCAAATGCGAATTTTTTGTAACGTTAAAAAAAATAGGAATAAATGTCGTTAATTAAGAAATAAGTTAATAAAATACACGGTAATGCTTGAGTAAGCTTAATTCGAAAGAGTCACCTTGAGAGCGAAACATTTAATCTACGAGGCTGATAGCAACGCATTCAATGGTGCCACTGCGTGATATCGAATTATCTCGAGGTTTCTAAGAATCCGTTTTCTGCGTGAAATAAGTCACGATAAGTTTTAAAGGTGTCTTCGTAATGTCCACTCAAGATAGTAAGTAAGACGATAAATATCCACGGATTGATTAGTAACTAAGATAAATTCGTAAGTATATTCGCGAAAGTCAAATGAAATACAAAATATTAGGCATATCGTTTACATAGGAGAGGCACAATTACTTTAGTAACAAGCATAAAGAGGGGAGCGAACTTGCAAAGGGGCCCTTACCATGTGGTGTCTTACCAAGGGGGTGGGGCGATTTAAGACTCCATCTCCAATTAACTTTTTAAATATCATTCTGTCATGAAAAATGTAGTAAATGTACAGTAGTCGCGGAAAAACTTCAGTTTGATTTTTATTCAAATTCCTCGTCAGATCCATGACAAATTACTGGTACTTTAAAGTCCCCAATAGGGAACGATCGCCTCTTCCTAATCCGCAAAAGGCCAAGAGGAACGATTTGTTCTCCTGTTCCAAAACCAAGTGCACCTTCATAAATCAAGTATCGATATCAATTTCCCGAAAAAGTTTCTCTCGATCATTCCAAGAAATACGCTCTCTAGATATTATTTTTAAAACCTCTGACTTCTGAGAATGCTGCAGATGAATTGTTAAAATCATTTTGACTAATATCCTTAGGCCAGGTATCATAACGTATACATAAAATGGACTAACTAGAACTCACTTTAGGACCCGGTATTGTAATGGTTTGTCAGAGTTAAATAATGATTATAGTTGGATTATCATGGATATCAATTATGTACTAACTTTACGTTAACCCTAACAAATCAATACAATACCATATTCTAAAATAAATATTAGTTAAGATCTAGTTTTGTATAGATTACTATGTCGGGCCTTAAACGTAGCTATTCAGGTCAAAGTGGTTTACATTATATTATTATTATAT